>CABEEJ010002133.1:0-32358 GCA_901482245.1 Timema douglasi
CCACTTATTTATTGCCCCCCTGATAACCCAAATCGCCCCCAGGTTGGGAACCACTGGTCTAAGGCCTCCTTCTCGCAAAAGACTTAACTGCCAATGAATGGGTTTGAATGTGGTCAGGTGTACCAAGGGTGGTTTTTCCTAAATTGTTTTTCACTCTCCCTCTACAGAGTTCAGGTACATTCACTCTAAATTCAGCCTTCCCCATCCTTAACACACCAGTGTAGGCCCCCCTAATTAGTACCAAGTACATATGTACATGCGCATAACCATAACAGGTAGTATGACATGGTGTTAAAAAAAACTACTCTAAAACCATCTTGTATCCATTGTTTTTGTCTTTCTGTCATATGGGTGGATAGAATTTTGTAATTCAGCGAATAAAAACTAGGCCCTAATTTATATCAATTACATTAATTTTAATGTAAGCTCATGAAATATTGTATTGATATTTTAGCTAAGAACTAAATTCTCATGACCTGAAGCTTGTTTTGGTTATAAAGTGAACAAGTGGCACTGAGGTAGGCCTACTGAAGAACTAAATCAATGCATCCCTACTTTTAAGTTAATCCAAATATTTTGTGATAGCCTGAATAAGTGAATAGTTATTTAACATCAACAATGTGCATCATACATAGTTATATCCCCATTACTTTAAAACTTAGATAAATGAATGTCTGAAAAGGAATAATATACAGTTTTACAAATTGGTGTTGTACAGAAATAGCTTAAGTTAATCTTAGAACTTTTTTTTTCTCCACAACATCTTCCAAGATTTGTAGAGGGCTTTAAACCATTTTATTTCATAATTTGAAATGTAATCAAAACACCTTATCAAATTATTTATGTTTTTTTCAAATAGTCTAATAAAAGGGTTTAAGAAGTGTTCCTAACACACATAAAACCTATTTTTGACTAAATGTATGGTAACATTTCCTAAATTTTGAAAAACTAGTTTTCTATGCCCACTGGGTGGGACCGATATATTTTACTGCATTTCAGGCACATAACTTCAAGTGGTCTGCCAGAGCCTAGAATAAGACTTACAGCCACCTTTAAATCATCTAGAATGTTTCTTCTTTCATATCATATTAAGAATATATTATTTCTCCACTAAGATCAAAGCCCAATATCCCTAACATAGGATGAATATCACCTGAAGCACAATACCTATAAATTCTTGCCCACAGGCGAAACCATTAAATAGAGCTGTGTGTTCAATGGAGTTATACCAATAGTTCTCAGTAAACTGTTTTTTGTTTTTAGTTTTTATATTTGGGCATTTGTATCAAATTAGAGCACAATGAACTACTAATGTTAAGAAAACTATTTAACAACAATATTAAGTGATGAAATTAGATAAATCATAAATAGATATGAGGAATGTGTGATTATAGTGTAATGACTAATAAACATAAAGTATTTATATAAAAGGAGATATGCTAAAAGTTACAATACATCTACTATGGCAGTATTTCTCAAATTTTAGCCAGTTACATACCACTTTCAGGGACAAAACCTTACCAAAGTGGCCCTTTCAGCTACAGTCGTCATTAAAAAAAAGGAAATAAAATACCTAATACCTTTAAAAGTATTAATGAAAGTTTTAAATTTTAGTTAAGCTCTTGTAAAAAACTAAACAAGAGATAAAGAAAGTTTTATAAAAGTCCATGACATCATGCCAAGACCTGTGTTTGTTTATTTCAGGGGAACAAGAATTTATAATAGAAAAGGAGAATTAAGATTGAGGTAGGCCTATTGAAAAGTTTGTTAAGGGTAACTGGTAGTGTCATTGTTGCGTCTAATCAAAACATGGCTGAGGACAGCTATGGTGGAAAGTAGACATGTTGTCTTGGCTCTTCTGCATGTCCATAATGATATCATATTAGACCCACTACAAGTAATTGAGCAGTTTGCCCAAACTAGCAAACACTGGTAATGTAAACAACAACTTGTAGGTCTACATTTAAGAGGTATTAAAAAAATTATAATACTGATTTTATTTATTTATATTTCCATTCATTTCTATTTTATTCCCAGGAGGACCTTAAAATATCATTTTCTAAGATTTCATTTAGACAAGAAAAACTCCTTAACTGGGGGAGTCCCTTACCACTAAAAATTGATCCCTAGATTTGTCTCTTGTTTGCTTATCAAAACTATAACTATAAAAAAAATTGCTATAGGCTAATTAATGAAACTAGTGATACAGAAATCTGTTGAATACCACAGTTTGGGAAACACTTCATTTTATAAAAACTTGATCAAATAATAAAATAAAAAAATTAGGCCTATTATATAAAATAATTTAAATATTATTTAAAAGAAAAATAAACAACATACAAGTATTATCTCAAGCCGCCAAGAGAGATAACAGATGCAAATATGTGGTAGGAAAGCAAGTAATTCCCAGTTACATTCAAGTGTAAACTATTTTTTTTAAATTAAAGATGCATAAGAGTAGTACGAATTATATAGTAACATTTTATAAATGTTTAATGCATATGTGTGTGTATGTATAAAAGAATCAAATAGCCGAAGCTATTATGTATGCATTTAGAGAGGGATCACTCCACACAGATATCATATTCTGAAAATTGAAAAATGACACCTGGACTAACCAGTGAGCTATCCAGGATTCGTCTCCTGCCCAGGGTCATTCTTCACTCATATTTTAAGGCAGAGAGTTTTGATCGACTTGGGGAAATCGTTGGCTACAAATGTGTGATTTCTAATACCACGAACTATCAGATAATGCAGCCATCTGCGACTCACTTGGTAGTTGGCTTATGCGCCACATGTACATTATTATTATAATTGTTTGGGATGCAGATGGCTGCATTATCTGATAGCTCTCGGTATTAGAAATCACACATTTGTAGCCGCCGATTTCCTTAAGCCCATCATAGACTCTCTGCGTTAAAATATGAGTGAAGAATGACCCCTAGCACAGGATGAATCCTGGATAGCTCAGTGGTTAGAACAGTGGCGTACTAAGCCAAAGGTCCCGGGATCGATTCCTGTGTCCAGGTGTCATTTTTCAATTTTCAGAATATATATAAATAATAAAATAATCTTTTAGAGGTGTTCTTATTCTGCCTATTATAACTGCTCAGGTGTTGATAAAAGTTAAACATTGCTGGTTTTTAACTTTGCTTAAGTTATTTACTAACATAGTGTAATAGCATATGTATGTAACAAATGCACAGGTTAATTTGTTTTAGGGGACTAAATTTCATTTAAACTGCTCTGTTAGTGAATGTTTTGCTCCAACAAGACTTTAAAAGGAAAAATTTTGAAAATGAATTTTGTTAGTATGGTTAGATATGATTAAAAGTGCTGGGCCTATGTGAATAGATTATGCAAATGCATAGAGCATCATAATCACAATACAGGTATTAATAAAGTTACTTAGGCTATAGCATTTTTTACAAAAATTGTTTTTGATAAAAAATAAGCTTGAAGTTAGGCTTTAATAAGCATACTGGACCAATAGGCTCTACCGTTCCAATTTAAGAGAATAATAGGCCTACTGATGTTACAACCTTACATCAGCACATCAATGGTTCCCAACCTTTTTTAGCCTGCATACCCCTTGGCGGCCCATTTCCATAAATTTTGCCAAAATGTTTAATCTTACTAATACAGTAGTATTTATTTCTGATTTATTTGTTGCAACTGAAAATAAATGGGATGTTAATGGGATTAAAAAACAATGTGATATTAAGCTGAATAAATAGTGGAGATATTTTTACATCCAAAAAGCAAAAGTTACATAAAAACACGTTTAATTAATTGATATATTAATGATTATAAAAAACATTTTATGCTTGAAATTGAAATCAGTTTCTCAAGGTCAAATATAGAAGAAAGGCCACACATACTGCCCCTCACCATATCGTTGAGTTAATTTCATAGCTTTTGACTGATATTATGTCTTACACTGCTGTCATATATGCTCTTTTCACCACTATTAAAACATTTTCACATAACCCCAAACGTCCTGGCATGTACCCCTGGGAATACACATACCCCACCTTGAGAACCGTTGCCTTACATCATGCTCATATTAAACATACTTTCTTTGTTTTGTTACAATATGCATATATATCTATTATATTATTATTAATATATATGCTACTTAAGAAGATGGAAAATAGAGTAATACCTGGTTTAATAAAGTTTGATGATGTTGAATAATAATTAGGCTTAAATACATTTAGATGAAAAGCATAAAACCAGAGAAACGTAAATATTTAATATCTTTGGTGTGGACTTAGTTCTTTAGTGTTGACTCATGATTGTTTGTAGATTTTTTCATTGATAAATAATATCAAAATATTAATTTATAATTTTAAGCAAAATTTTAATTTGTTTATTCATAGAAGATTAGATTATAATAATAAACATTAATCGGTGCTGCTAGAATTAGTTATTTCATGCCAAAATAGAAGCTAGATGATTTTAATATATGGATTTGTGTGGTTGACTCCCATTTCTCAGTTGTGAACTATACATGGGTGCAATGGCGGCTCGTGTATAGGCACTGTGAAACTGCAGCGCCCCCTATTTCCACTTGATATTACCGATAACATTTAATATAATGAGTCCTTTTTTCTTTAATTCTTTATTTTTGTAGTACAATATATATTTCTTAAACTTAATGTCAGTACTTCAGTAGCCATCCCCCAGTTTATGAAAAAGATAATTAAATATTTGTATGAAACTGTGCACTCCACAGTGCCAGAAACATGGTGTTTGACTGTTGTGCGCATACACACATAACAGGGGAGTGGGGAGGAAGGTGGGACTGCCAGGTAGAGAGAGCACTGTCGCTCTCACAGTGCCGGTTCTGGCGTAGTGGCGGAAGGAAGTGAGTGTGTGTTGTGCTTAAAAACTGTGTACCATATTCTTGAATGTGATAAAGTGTAGAAGAGCGTAGAATTAGATTATTAATCTGCTTCCAGTGATTCTATTTGATTCTTTTATTTTTCGGTCCTTTTATTTAATAGAAAGACTAAATGTGCTTTCAGTGGAGAAAAATTTCCTCAATTGTCATCCAGAGATCAAGGGGAAAATTATTGAACTTTTTGCACAAATTAAAACAAGAAGAATGGATTTCGTTTTTAAATGAATAGACCAAGCTTGAACTGTAACCATTTAAGTTAAAGTAAGTAAACAAAATGTTCATCAAATTCCTGAATAAATTTTCTTTTTAAATATGTGTTTTTACTTTTACACAATTTAAAAAAAAGGCTAAAAAATTTATGGAGCAGCATTCCAACTAATTTTAACTATGAGCTGCCACTGCATGGGTGTGACAGTTTACTTTTTATTATTTCATTAGAGAATTTTTAATATATAATTTAGTTTGAGATACACCATGACCAGCCGATATCATGTTTCTTAGGTAAGTTATTTTGTTGTAATTTTTAAATGAAATTTTTTTTTTATAGTAGACCTATTTAATCAATTCACCATATTATTTTGGTCTTAATAATAATCATAGAAAATTGATATTTTTGTCCGAAAAAAAATCATGAGTTTGAAAATAACGTGAATTTTAAAATTAACATGGATTCAAAATAATATTATGAAATTATGAATTAACATCACTCCAGAACAATGAAATTGGATAAAACTAATGATAATTAAGATAAATTTAGGGCCTAAATGAATTAAAATTTATAATCAAAATTAAAAATTGTTTCAGAATAGTGTTGGATAAATTTAGTTAAATATATTATTAGTTTCTAGAGTTTACTTATTAATTTATTTTCCATACAAGGTATTTTTCCATAAAAGTAAACATTCAGCCATAGCTAAAAACTTAATTTTTATAATCTGAAGTCATGAAACAAAATAATCTTAAAAGCACTCAAGTGATTTCCCTTAAGAGTAAATAAAATAATATTCAATCAAATATAAATTAAATGCTAACAACAATGTAATTATATTAGATCAACAAAACAAAATATTATGAGTATACATAAAGTAATACTAGTTGAACGAAATTCAAAAATGTAATAAGAACATTTAAAATTCTTGCTAGAATAAAGAAAAATCTTACCTCCAAGTACATCTTCCGTTGTAGATTTAGGAGTGGATGTCATTATCGAATTCACATGAACAATTCTCTCACACGTTAAAATACAAACTGACAGATGTCTGAATGGCTATTCCCAAAACATTACTTTGCCTGTTGGGTAACGCTTTGTTTTGGTGGAACGTCAACATGTGACGTCACACTTATTTCAACCAATCAAAGACAGCCTTTCAAAGCTTTAACGTTTACATTAGTGAAATCAGTTTCCATATATTTGAATATTATGGCATTACATATAAATAAATAAGAATATTCAATGTAACAACTATTATTAAAAGTATTTATGAAAGTAATGTTTCTTTTATAGATATAACTTAACTTGAAAGCTAGCTTGAACAATCATATTAAATTATATTTTGGCCTGGGGTTCAATCTAGCGGTTAATTATCTAACTGCCAAGTGTAAATGTTTATGTTATTTTTACACATAACACGAAAACTAGATAAATGATTACATTTAATAATATTTTATATCAATTGTTTCAGAATTTTTTTTGTTTTGAGTTAAAGTTTTATTGAGTATTATAGGGTAGTTTAAACTCTATTTTAAATTAATTAATAAACTTGTCTAAGGAAATTTGAAATTTCTACATTTTTCCAAAGCATTTTTATTCATTAGGGTGAAATTGTTTAATTAATTTATTTCTTATTCCAACCCCCTAAAAATCTCTCAAAATACGCCTTTCACTCTATCAGTGAAAAATCAATTTGTTGTTCTTGATAACAAAATAACGTTTACATGCTCATGCCAGGTGATTATACTTTTTCTGAAGTAGTAAACTTAAATTAAATTGATATATTATATGCGCATTTAAATATAAAATAATGCTTCGGCCTATGTTAATATCTTTTTATACTCGTTTGGTGCTATTTATATGAAACTGGCAACATTGTTTTTTGAGAGTAGTTTTGCTGATCAACATATTATGACGTCACTGTAATTTGGCATTGACTACAGGATAAACTACGATGGTGGTAAAAAAGCTAACTTTATTTTACGATATGTTTTTGCATAATCCGTGTTTTTTGTATATAAAACTAATATTTTCGTTTGAATAAATAATACAATTTTTAAATATCATCATTTCACTACTCTAAGCTTATAAAAAAGAATTTGAAATAAATTAATGGAATTTCAGGTGACTCAAGATATGACAGTATGCGATTTCAACTCATAGATGGATCTAGTTGTAAAAGTACATCTTCTAAACAGCTGATTATATGTTTGTACGTGTTGTCTTAATTTCGGTTCGTGTAGAGTAAATTTGTCTGTATTGGTCTCAAATTAAAGACTAAAGTATGTAATACTTGTTTTAAAATATACTGAACAATTTTAATAATGAGATTTTATTGTTTAATTTGATATTTTAATTAGTTTGTTAGATAGCATTACCTTTGTGTTCATGTTTGGTGTTCTTTTAAAATGTAAGATGGTTGCTCTAAATTTCTGTATGACCTACATACAAAATTATTTTCTTCGTTTTTACTTATATTCAAACTTACAAAGTTAGATTGATTCATGAAACGTGGAATTGACTTAAAACCTTTACATATTTGTTACAAGTGATCATTTAAATCAAGCAGTACAGTATGTATAATATAGACTTGTAATATTGATTCCATATGTGCAATTTTTTTTTCTTATACCTTCTAATATTTCTTTTAAACACAATGTTAACTTTAATGATTCATTATGTGCATTTTTTTAAATTCTTAGCCCCTATAATTTTTATTTTTAAAACTAGGGCTTAGTGCAAATGTGATGATTTTGTATTGATAGGTTCAAAGAACGTGAAACTTTTTGGGCATATTGAACCAGGAAGATATTAGGCCTTTAATAGAATAGCTTTGTGGCAAAAAAAAAAGTCATTTTCTTGGCCTAATCTTTCTTAAAATTGCTAAAGTATTGATATCAGCCATACATTCTTAGAAACAAAAACAAAAAGAATCAATTTGAACAAAAATAAATAAAGCACTTACAATCAAATTAAAATAAGTTCTACTCGCCTAGGTAAATAGATGCACTCTCACACATCATACGATATTCCATTAATATTACAACTAGCCTAATTTATATTCATTACCATGACACTTTTCCCAAACCAGCTTAACCTAACCTCTCATCTATTACTAAATTACATTTATAATTATTATAGATAAAATAAATTAGGCTATCTAGGCTTAGTGTAATGATTTAACATGGGTGGCACACATACCATTGTCATATCCGATTTAGTGTCATCACCAATACTTACATTTTGAAAGTGATTTGGGTGTTCTGTTTTGTTTGAATACATGTTTATTAAAAGTGCAAAAAATCTATAAATCTTTACTCACATTCATTTCTACATAAGTACCGTACACTTTTGTGTGTAATAAAGTGAATAAAATGTTCAACCATTTTACCATAACAACGAAAAAGAGGTTAAAATGGGATGAATAAAGTTTACTATAGCTAAATTAGTTGAATTTTTTTGTTGGATTTTAAAACTTTTAATATATCTGGTAGCCCTACTCGATTTCAAAACTTCCCCCTCTGTTAATTTTTTATTATTAAATATCTTAAGATTTAAAATTTAGATTAAAACAGTTGATTAGGTTGGCCTACTAGTTTTGTTTGCATCAAATGTTTTCTATTAATTTAATATTTAATTGATAAGTGACCATTTTACTTACCAGAGCTAGGGCCGAATTTACTGGTAGGCCAGAGCCTAGAGAGCCACTCTCCACTTGAAGAGCGAATGCTAAGGCACTTCCATCAAGAATTTTTTTATATAATTTAATAAACAAGTCTACATAGAAATAAGGCATTGAGTAGACTAGGAAACAAATTGATATAGACATTTTTGGTCTTTAATATTGGTCATTGACCCCATTTGAAGGTAGGTATTCGGCTATATTTAATGTAAAAAAAATCTGAATACGCTTTGACTGATACTGCAAGTGCTACAAAATTATTTCTTCTACCTCATTTATTTTGGGAGCAATTTATTAATTTATAATATTTTGTATGTTAGAGTACCATGACTACAAACTATCTTTGCCATCCTAAAATGGTGTATTATACACACTTACTCCATTTTACTGGATCCTCCACGCACGTCAACACAGGACACTGTTCATCGTTAAAGTTGGCAAGAAAATTAGAAAGAAGACTCTGAATGCCATGTGATCCCGTGTGCTTATCCCCAAGTCGAGGACGCTGCGCAGGCGCTAAAACTTGGGGAAACAAACACCAAGTGCTATCACGTGTCTCTCCCTACCACCTCAAAGTCATTCTTTCGATATTGTGCGCAGGTGTCTATATGGGGGCAGTTTCTGATTAGCTAAGGATGACTTCATCTGTCATGGAATACTTCTCTACCATTTTCCCCCAATGTTCTATATGAAATATAAGCTAATACTCAGAACAAAAGATTACTTTTTGATGCAATTAGGATTTAGGAACTTACAACATGTAAGTGTGCATTATTTTGGAAAGGTTTTTTTGTATAATTTTTCTTATTTGAAAACTGGGGAGCTATTAAACTCTTCCTAAATTATGTAAGGATCAAATTTGATAATGCTTCGGCATATTTATTAATTAATGTGTTTACTAAATTTGATTTCCTTGGTAATTAGATTTGTTTTGGAAATGGGCATGTTTTGGTCTTATGTCTTTTAATTCAGGTTTAGTTGTAGTATTCGCAAGTCAAATTATGTAATTTAATCTTTGTACACTACGCTATCTTGCACTATATTTTGTTTGACTATATTCTACAGTTGTAGTGAGTCTAGATGAAATTAATATAGTTTCGTATCATATTTTCAATTTCTATGCGACTGAGAAATTTGGTAAATAATTTTAATATGTTCAAATTTTACTATAAACTAAGTAAATAAGTTAGAAAGATATTAATCTTTTCAGTATGTTGCTAGATGAGAATAATGACTTTACTTATATTATTATTAGCACTGTGTCTTACTACTCGTTCGGGTTGTACACACTTACGCTAATGTGTATTGGTAGGGTGATTGTGAGATGAAATGGAGGACCTACAATTTAACATGGAATCCAAACCACGGTAGAGGCCTGGCATTCCCCACCTTCACAAGATGTCTTGTCAGAGGTGAAGGAAGGGTTTGGTAATCAGATAAATCTGTGCCGGGACTGAGGATTGAACCCCGGCCTCCAGCACAGAAGTCTGACACCTTACCCCTAGACCGCCAGGTCACCTCTAACAACATTAATTTCAGATATTTATAGGTATCTTTTCAATGGTTTAGCCATGTTGTTTAGACGATAGGGTGTATTCCAGCTTTCATTTAGGTTTGATTATTGTTCGCAATAATTAACTTTGTTTACTTTTTAATTTGTCCTGTTAACTTATTATGAATGATCTTTAATCTTGGAAAATATGTATAGTACTCTGTAACCTTATATTAAGGTAATTATTTTTCTTACTTGGAAATGTTATTTACTCAAAATACGCGGCCTAACATTAACAGGCTAAAATTTGTAACCAAGCTATTTTTATTAACAGAAACTAACTTTTTTGGTTTTAATGGTGGATTCTGTGTCTGAGGGGCAGCGTTGACAAGGGCCTGGTGAGCATCTACATGTAAATCTGGCCCTGACCACAGCAATTAAAAGGCAACATGTTAATAAAGTATGGCTGAATAGCAACATATAATGTGGCATTGGGAATAATCTTCGGTACAACTTTAAACTATGCTATTCAAACTACTGACTAGACTACACTACACTTGGTTGCTCTAGGACCTAGGTGTATGACCCATTTATGTAGTCCTTCAATTAGTCTGAGACATGTGCTAGTGACCTTTTGCAACATTAACATAAACATTAAATATAGGCTCGTAACTGAAAGCTTAATGAATTTACCTAAATCGATGAGAAATAAAGTACTAAGACATAGGTAGGAAACAGACAACTATTATTTAAAATCAATATTTATTAAATTTTACTTTCATGGTAGGTATTTAAGTCTGTATAGCAATTGCTTCAAATTTAAAGATATAACGGCCACTTTCATTTTTCATGAATTAAAACTAGCCGTAAAAGAATTTTGCAATCTGAATTATAACTTTTAATATTTTTCTTTACAAAAGTTTACAGACATACTTAATCACGCCATTCCCTTACAGGGTAGGCAAGAAACTGCATATAGTTAAAACAAACAATTCTCTACTTAATCAATCCTCACTAACTTTCTCCACACTTTCTTATCCATGCATACTCTCTTCACTTCATCAACATCCATACACTGAGTCATACATGTTCTTTTATTTTTATAACTCTTAATACCTCCCTTTTTCACACATTTCTCTACATTTAGCCATATCATACTTGGCCTACCCGTGCCTTTTGATCCATATACTCTACCTTCATATATTTGCTTCTGTACTCAAACTACACTCATCCTCTCAACATGCCCAAAATAACATAAGACGCTTATTTCATATTGACCTCTTGGATTCCCTTTCAATCCACACTCCTTCAGCACCCATTCATTACTGACTGTCCATACAAGTTTTTCCACACACATTTCTTAGATCTCATTCCAACTGTGTATGAGCTTACATTAATTATTATATTAAAATAATCCTAACCTTTGTGTGGACACAACTAATTTAGGTGTACAAATAGGTAACAAGGCACCATTCCCAATTTGAAACAATCATAGATCTGCCCTTGAATCCACATACATTTTTATGAAACATTTACAAAAAATGTGGGTTTTTAAACTACAGTGGAATATAGACTTTAAGCCTAGGGTTTCTGTAAGGTACCCCCTCCCCCCTGAGGAGTTCTTGGAATTAGATATCTAACCCTAAAGTAGTGAAGTGAATATATATAACTGTTGTGTCACTTCACAAATATATTTTAAGATAAATGCTGAAGAAATTCTGTCTAGTGCACAGTACCATTTATTTTTTATCGCTAGGCTAAGTGATTCCAGAATAACTAGCATTGATAATATTTATTTTCTAAAATAAATTCATTAAAAATATTATAAATTCAAATTTTATACTGTCTTACCATTAATCGAGGAGTTTAATTAATTTCAATATTTAAAATCGCTTTGTTTCACTTGAAAGAAATCTTAAAGAAGTTGGTACATTGTTTTGAGTAGGCTATTTCAACACGAATGTGTTGGGGTTGGGCTCAATATATAATATGTACTAATCTAGATTAGTGTCCAAACTGTTCATTTAGTTGAAGATATTTATTATGGTTGTCTTTTTAGGTTATCAATTAATTGGACATTGGTGTATCTAATTAAATGTTAAGGCTATTATAGGTGCTATTTAATACCTTGAGGTACACCACATAGCCTAATTTGTTTATTTATGAGTTATGGTCCATTATAATTTTTAAGTAGGGCATGGCTGTTAAAGTATTCTAAAAAGGCATTTTCAGAAAACCAATTTTCACAACTTTTGAATGAGTAAATCATGGGCCAGTTAGCACCCTTTTAGTGCCATAAGCAAAGTATGAAAATGCTGCCCTCCCCTCTCTTTACATTAAAAACCTCATTTTATGGTGATTTTTTATGGATAAAAGCTTACAGTAAAAATCGGGACAGAACTCAAAATCTAATTTTAAAATTGTATACATCCAAATTAGGCCTTTATTGACAAGTCTAATTAATTAACGATATTATGTCACTTTCTTTTATTTAAAAAAATACTTAAGTGTTAAACATAATTGTTTTCCTCAAATGATTAGTTTTTTTATAAAATTTAAATCTTTTAGTTACTCAAGATCAATCAATTTAAAAGAACTAAGTTAAAAAGAAACAACATTTTAAGAATATTTTTTATAAAGTTAAAATTAAAACTTATTAAGAAAATCTACACTCTCACATTAAAAGCAAAATCTGAACATTTAACAGTAAGTAGACCTATACCTAGTATATTTTTATGAAATATGATTGCTATTGTGTTTTTTGAAGAATCGCCTTTTTTTACATGACCTTTAGTCTTACTAGATTTAAAAAAATAAAATAAAAATTATAAATCTACTGTAGGCCTATATCTCATATTTGGGGTCCTTCCGAATCTTCCAACCTAGGCAACTGCTCTAGATTGGCTTAGACTAGCCCTGAGTAAACCGCCTGTCAAATCAAGGATTGATAAATATACCACTTCATATTTAGTCTTCTTTTATACTTATCTGAAATAAGATCAAACCATGTGCTTTCTGCAGCCTATTGGTTTTAGCTATATGGCTAGGCCTATATATTATTTAATCTCCAAATTAAACTTTTTCTGATTTAATGCTGCTTTTCTTTTAACTTATTTCTTGATTTTTACTAGTGAGATGTTGGATCCAAAATCTTACTGTTTCTAGTATTGGTTCTCGGTTCCGTATTTAACTTAATCACACAAATTAACCCAAAACAACCCTTTGGTTCCCCTCAGTGCAATCTAATAACTAACTAGCCATATGTAAGTCACCGAAGAATAGAAAATAAAATATTTATCAAAATAAACCTCTTCCAGTCTGTTTTACCAATAATGGGAGCTTAGGGTTTGAATTCTGGTTGTGTGTACTGTGGGTATTTTTCCTAAAGGGTTGATCATTCTCTCTCCACACAAATGCAAGTAGATTGATTTCCTATAAATAATACCATTAAAAAACCTCCATGGTGTCAGTCTGCAATTGAGCCATACTGACCGAGCGGCCACTGTATGTTGAAGATAGAGCCAACTTTTATGAATAGAGGGTGTCATGTGGTCAGCACAATAAAACCTCTAGCTGCATGATAAAAAAAACCTGATTATCCTTAGCTAATAAATCGGCCCAGCCCAAAAATAGGCCTTTAGATATTTGACAAATGATTTGAGCTAACTTCAGTTTTACAGCTTCAATAAGATAGACCCTTAGTCATTATGATTTGAATGTCCATTTTTTGTAAGAAGCGCCTTCCTTATCTTAGCTGGAAAAGATGCTAGACTTTCATGTGTCCATACATTAATTCTTGTGATCTGCCACTGTCACTTTTGATATAAATCTTATCAATATACCTCTATATAAAAAATCCTTAAATAATACAATACTTTTTTATTTTTGTTGACTGCAAAAATGTTAGTATTTTTTAAAAGTTTCTTACTACTGAAAACCTATTAAATTAAGACCACTTGTGGGCTTATGCTTTCTCTATGAAACAACTAAAAGAAGTGAATCTTTATTTTGGGAATAACAATATTATTCTTGCCTACCTTGTTACATATTTAACTATGGTTTAAATTTGTTTTGAGTATACAATATAAAACAAAGTTTAACTTTCTACAACTTATTGAACCATTTTTTTACTATTTTACAATTATGTGCTGTATTTATATGATCTCTTTAAAACTTTTATGTTTAATGCATTTACATAACTTGTTCTTATCTGAACTCCCAATATATCTTGTTTACACAAAACGAATGTCAAAACCTGATAAATTGGAAACTACTTAATGTTATCTAATTCTGTAGAGGCACTGTCACATAATAAAACATAAAATAGTCTTATCTGCAGAAAGTGGTACTTGTTCTTTGAAACTTGTGTTTAGGGTCATTAGCATTTAAGTGACAGATAAATATGTAATGCTTTCATTTATTAATAAAGTGAGCAATTTGTTGCCCAAGACTATAAAGGTCTGTAATGGGATGTTTTAATAAGGGTATGTTTTAATAGTTTATAAATTATGCTGGTGAGTTAACTTATTTTTGTTACATCTGACAAAAACCTGAGAAGAACACAGTAGCTGTATAGTAGCCCCATGGCTTCTTTGGTGCTGACTGACAGCTCACAGCTGACTTCTGATATTCAACACTTAGGTATAACCTAAATTTTGATCGTCAGAAGTGACAGTCGCTAAACACATGTTTTTGCAGATCACATGGCTCGGCGTAGGGATACATAATTTGGTCTGGTAACTTTTCAAAGCATTTAGCTGTCAGCTGTGAGCTGTCAGTTAGCACCAAAGAAGCCATGGGGCTACTGTATATTAAAAAGCTAATTTAGATTGAAAGCTATCTTACCAGCTCATCCCCAGCAAATGATTCAAGGTGTCACTCTTGTTTTAGACTGGATTATCATTGACATGTGGATGGGGGTTTGCCGCACAAGAAATATTTTATTCAAGCCCAGATTATGTTTGTAAGCCTTTTGGTAAAAAATATATATTACATAGGGAGGAGCTTTTGTATTGATGGGTATGGTTATTATATTGACATATTTTGTCTATCAGGAGTGAATCCAAAGTGTAATGATCATGAAGATACCTACAAGTGGTTCTGGCAACGGTTACTATGGGCACGAGTCGTCGTTCATTTCATACTCCTCTGACGGCTCAGAGATTGGCAATGGGGAGGAGGTGGATTCACCAACCCTAGATGGGGACTTTTCTGAGTACATGTGGATGGAAAATGAAGAGGAATTTGACAAAGAGGTATACTTTAAAAGCTCAGATAACATGTGACTTGCTCATTTAGTTCAAAGAGTAAATGAATAGCTGTAAGTTAATTTTTATTCATCACGAAGGTAACCTTGAAATTCAAGAAATGCATTAAGCAATTTTTTTAAATAAACATAATTCAGATAATTAGTTTTATGTCTTATATGTATTTAAGTCTTATATAAAATATGTTTATAATTTAATTTTTTCATTGTTTGGTAGCCACTATAAAATTCATGCATTTATTATCTCCTAAATTTATCATTATTATTATTTTATAATTAATTTCTTGTATGTTAAATATAAGCTCTTTGACCTATTACATTTGTATTAGTTTTCATAAATATTGGAGGAAAATGTATCGATTTCAGTTGGTATTTTATTTTGACCCGAAGCTCCTTAGTTGTTTAGAACAAAGTTTTAGTATGGGGTGTTTTCCACACTCCTTCTAAGCTAGTATGATAAATTTGCAACTTGTTTTTTATTGTTTATCTGAATCCGCTAATCATTTTAAGGGGGATTCAATAAATCTAGGTTTTTTTAAATTATGACTCCAGGTGATGCAACAATTGGAAGAAGAAGCACTAATGGAGCAATGCATCGAGGCAATGCTGGAGGATGAGAGGGAGATCCGCAACATTCATAATGAGGCCATGTCAAACGGGTCTCCTTCTAATGGTTCCTCCAACGGTCCGTCAAACGGGGGAGGCGCTGAGCCTACTAGACAGCCTTGGAGCAATGGCACAGGATATGTGGCACATCCCACAAGGTTAGGCTAGTCCTATATGATTATGGTACTAGTTATTGGACAGTACATTTATGGGTTGGTAACAGGTTAGTATGAGCAGTATTAGTATAGTATAAACTGTGCCTGGGGAAGGTAGCACCAGCATGTAAATGGAGAAAAATGGGAAAACCATAGTAATATCACATGTTGAAGGTGACCAAATATATTAAGAGTTTAACTCCCTAAACCACTTAGCCACAGGCATCTGCATCACTTGTTTCCAACGCAATCTCCATTAAGTAGGAACCATTGCCTCTTTTATTGGTAAACAATGAAAAGTGCTCTTGACTTTAGAACATTGGTGGTTATGCAGTTTAGACGTTGACTGGTGATAGGAAGGAAACGGTTTTCAAATCCCAGCTAGTACAGAATTATATTTTTCTAATTGGTGTTCCACTCTTCTGTCACAAGCACGCAGGTACATATCCTCTTGATTCTATCTTCCCCGTTCTTATTTCATTATCCAAGTTAAAATATGAATAGCTCGGATGGGTGGTAAAATGCGGTGCAATCAAAGTGTTCTCATTTCACTCTTTCCTGCGCCTTTCATAAATATTACTATTTCTCAAAATAATAAGTTCTAGCTTTTTCTTAAAAAGGTGTTTCTGCAGCTAAGCTTCACTTTGACACATAATTTGATTGGAATATTTTTAGTTGATTTTAAAAAGTGATTTGATTAATAGTTTTTCCTTTTGAATTAAACTTTCATTTGCTTATCATTTTATTTTATAGAGAACACAATTTTAAGCAATTTTGAAAAGTCAATTTTTGCCTTAATTTATTATAATGATGAATCATTTGAATTATTTAAAATGGCACACATTAATTTGAGGTATAAAAAATTAAAAATAACATTCTAATAAGGATGTGTTTTTTTCCCAGTTATTTGGCATATTAATAATTCATTTCAATTAAAAATAAATCTTATCAGCTCTTAGTTTTAATTCGGCCCAAAATATTTTCTTTGGCAAGACACAAAAGAAAATCGTATAGTTGACACAAAAATAACTTAGTCAAATTTTAATTTATAAGAAGACTTAAACTTGCGCGGTTAATCTGTTCCAAAGGTTCGCAAGCTGAAAAATCTGCAAGTCAAATGGTATCACATATTATCTATTTTGGTAAATGTCCGGAACCTCGAGTTGTTTTTTATTATCTAGCTGTCAAGTTTCTAGCTAGTTTCTCATAAAGCTCCCATGTATCGGACTGAGTTGAGCTTTATTTGAATAAATTCATAATTTTAAATCTTAAGTTATATAAATAAAAAACTAATCTGTATAAAAATATTTTTTTTTTACTAAATAACTTGAGCCCAATATATAAAAAAAGTTTGAAAATCTAAATTAGCTTATTTTTAAACAAAAAAATGTTATAGTAAATTATAGGATTGCATTTTAAATATACTGTGATTGTCACCAAAATATTATTTTAATTTAATGTTCCTGCGTAAATTTGGGACATGATGAGCATTATTTTTTTCATTGTATATCCCCATTTTTCCTTGTCCATCTGGAGTGCACCTGTCCACTGCTCTATTATCATAAAGAGAATTTAGGGTATTAATAATTTTTAGATGTACATAGTGCACTTTTGCATTAAGGTGTATACTACTTTATACCTCATTGCACTAAGCTATTTGTGTTATAAATTCCTTACAGGGAAATATACCTTTCTTAAATATTGACTATCTGCTGCAATATACCCTCTTTGGTGGGTTCATCACCCCCTTTACCCCATCCACGCTTGCAGCACCATACCCTCAAACTTCAACACAAAACACATCCAAACAAATAGAAGCTCAAAACCCTTTGCAGGGACTAATTTTTGGTATACATTTGTTTGTTTAAAATGATTATTACTAAATTAGTTTTGTTGATGAAAAGAAAATTTGATGAAATGACTTGCACTAGAGGTAGAAACAAATAAAATGGTGATGATACTATCAGCTGTGCGGCAGCTTACTAGAGCATCTATTAGGTTTGGAGGCACTTGATTGTCATAAGTTGAAGATCAACTGTACAAGTTTTGCATACACATTTTTTAATTAGTTTTATAATAGGGGAATTATTTCTTGAACATTCTAGCCATTAAGTAATTAGTGATGCCATTTAGACACATTTTGATGGAAAAAAGTTGTACAAGATTAATTTGTGGAACCAAGATTCAAAATGGAAAGCCAGGTAACTGAGCTGTCACTATTTTTTTACTTCAATCTTTGTTAACTAATTAAAATGTTTTAATTAATTTTGTAATAAGTGTTTTATGCTGTGTTTGTATAAACAATAGTCAAAAGATAAGCTCATAATATAATTTTTAATTTTTAGTGATCTGCCAGATCTCTGTCAGAATATGGACACCCTTGCGGTTGGCGACGACTTGTTGAATAAGGTAAAGCTGTGTTGCTGCTTATTAAAAATAGTTTGTCCAAATCTTAGAAAATCTCAACCTAGCCTCGAATATTTTTTTAGCTAAGACATCTGAAAAAAAATCAAGTCTTGGACAAAAATATTAGCAGCTAAAATAGACAACTATTTTAAATTATTATTATTATTCATGGTTATGTGCATTTTCATATGAAAAACCTTATCTTATTCAACACCTTAGCTCAGTTTGTAGTGTGTATGCCTACTGAGCTAAGAGTCTTGGGTTTGATTGTCGGCATGGCCAAAAAATGTATCATCGGTGAAATGTGGGCTTACCCTTTCACAGTTATGAATTAGCGGCCAAGGACTAGATGTTGTGCCTCTCCTAGTCTTAAATTAGATTATAAGTCATATGAAGCTATGACAGGTCTAGCAACCCAGTAGGGGAAAATATATGGATTGAATAAAAAACTGACCCAGACCACATGCTAAAAACAGTAATGTATTTAGTATTTAGTAAGAACCTTATCTAACAGCTGGAAAAGTTACCAAATATACTTTCATTTATTCATATGTTGATCATGTTATCTGCAGCTTTCAATTTTGACAATTATTATTACATACAAAATAACACTAAAAGAAAGATAAAATGGCATTGTTTTTGGCCTAAGAGAATCATGTTCATATTTTCTAAAAGGGCCTTCCTATGAACATTAGACATTAGTAATTTAATTGCATGTCATAATATCTTGATTTTAGCTCTGAACAAAATCTCTTAAACATATTAGCTCTAAATATGTACATTATAATAATAAAAACACTTAGTCATAAAAACTATTTACTTGTTTCTAGGAATATTTCAAATGTTCGATTCAGCTTCACTTCGAAGAAGTTAACTTTGCAGACTCCTAAAACTAATAAAGTGGGCCTGTGCAAGAACTGTAACAATTAGATTCAGATGTATTTCGTAGCGTATAGAATAAGGAAATTATAGGAAAAATGGGAAAAATTTAAATGGTCAACTAATTTTGATCCACTACTAGTAAAATCAGGATAAAGAAAGTAGTATACCTAAACTATGCAGTAATTTTTTAATTAATTTAGTCTAGCTATTCACTTTTAGAGATTAACTATTGTATGTATTAGATATATCTCATGAATATTTAAACTAGACAATTTATTAGAAAAACTGAAAGCTTGCACTAATTAGTACACATCTTGTCAGAGGTGAAGGAAGTGTTTGGTAATCAGATAAATCTGTGCCGGGACCAAGGATTGAACCTTGGACCCCCAACAGAGAAGTCTGACACCTTACCCTTAGACCGCCAGGTCACCCTAAAAAAAATCAAATATAAAGGACACTTTGTTTTACAAGAAATGTTTTGACCCAAAGGTATAGACCTAATTCAATCCAAAATTTTATGAAACAAATTTCTAATTTGATTAGAAGGAACAAATTTTTGTAAACCAATGAGCAATAAAAATTAAATATTTAAATAACATTTTAGAAATGATTATTTAATATACATCGTGATCTGTGAAGCAGGTTTTTTTAGTTCAAATCGAAGCAAATATTATCCATGAATTTTGAATTATCAAATCATATTCTAGTTAAATATGTTAAACTTATTATGTTAAATTAGATAAAAAGGATAACACATTAAAAAAATTAAACAAGTTTTGGACCCTAATCCAATTTATCATGCATATACAAAATTTAAGTTATTCAACAGGTTTGTGCAGTAATAGTTTACTTTGTCAAAGTTAATACATTTGTTATATAATATCCAAAGGTGTGATTATAGGTTATGTGAATGTTTTACAAAGGCTGTTTTGGGGGGAAAAGTGTGGCTTATTTTCTGGTCAATTTGATAGTGTTTTTAAAGATATACAGTAGACTTGCGATTATCTGAGCCCCACTTATCCAAGGCTCCATGTTAACTGAGGCATTCATTCTGTCAGTGTCTATTTTAACATGATATTTATACAATAATTAAATATTTTATATGGTGGTTTCTTACTTCAACTTATATATAAATACTCTGTAACTAGTATAAAGTAGGTGACCTGGCGGTCTAGGGGTAAGGTGTCAGACCTCTATGATGGCGGCCGGGGTTCGATCCTCGTTCCCGGCAAAGATTTATCTGATTACCAAACCCTTCCTTCACCTCTGACAAGACATCTTGAGAATGTGAGGAATTCCAGGCCTCTACCATGGCTCGGATTCCACGTTAAACTGTAGGTCCTCCATTTCATCTCACAATCACCCTACCATTACACATTAGCGTAAGTGCGTATAAACCCGAACGGGTAGTAAGACGCGGTGCTAATAATAATAATAATAGTATAAAGTATTGTTTACAATAATTTTATACATTACTGTAGTTAAATGCATGAGAAGGGTTGTGGAAACCAATTACGAACAATCAGAACACTGTGCCAGGCGTTAAGCCGCTCAAAATGCCGAGTGAACACGAGAACTCATGAAAGACGTTTGGCTAACAGTATGTACTACAGTACAATACTCATCATTTCTGGAATAGTCGAATTACACACTTCGTATCATCCGAGTATTTTCATCTACGAGGTAGGCTCGGTCCCAATTACCTCAGGTTGATGTGAGTCTACTGTATTCTCATATTTTAGGTACAATGTGGAATTTTTAACAACCTAAAACATTGTAGCTATTATTCTGGGTTTGATTCAAGTTATTGAATAAACTTAAATTTGAATTGATAATGATGATATTGAAGCTTTGCAGATCCTTATTGTTCACACATACAAACAAAATATTATTGGCATAACAACAACCTATGATTATATGTCAAACAAAATTTACATTAATATTTAGAAAATGGGTTTGCAAATTTGGGGGCTGCATCAGGCCCGTTTGCATGCGACACTTTATTTTACTATCAGGGCTGAAGTTATATACACACATATAGTAGCCCCATGGCTTCTTTGGTGCTGACTGACAATTTACAGCTGACTTCTGACAGTAAACATTTATGTATATATGTAAATTTAAACTGTCAGAAGTGTCAGCTACTAAACACATGTTTTTGCAGATCATATGGTTCGGCGTAGGGATACATAATTTGGTCTGGTAACTTTTCAAAGCTGTGAGCTGTCAGTCAACACCAAAGAAGCAATGGGGATATTGTACCTTCAAATAGTGGTTAGAATAGACCTAAATGAGTGGGTGTGCGGGTAAAAAGTTAGTTTATCCTGGTCAAGTTTGCCACTTTAAGGAATGTCGTCGGTGTGTGAATCCCACCAGGATGTACAGAGGGTGGTGTTTCTTAAATTATTTCTTCCACGTCTCCTACCAACTGTGAATAAAATTGGCTTAGTCTAGACGGTTAGTAAGATCTGCAAAAAAAAATTTAAAAAAATATTTCTATAGACTATGGTAGTAGCACACTCAAAGTTTGTGAATCTGGCAATTTACAAACTTGTGCCGATGACTGAGATTGGGGTAGAATTCCATTAAGGTGGTTTTTCCTAAATCGTTTTCTACCCTCCCTCCATGCACATGTGAATTAATATACTTAATTTAAATTCAACCTTTCTCATCCCTAATACATCACTATAATTATTTCAAATGTTTATAACCCAATTGGGTAGTGAGATGCTGTGATAAATTAAAAGTAAGTGAAATGTTGTCAATTTGTTGCAATTTGAGATCTGTTTGAACATGCATATTACCATATATCTTCGATTCTAAGACACACTTTTCATACAATTTAAATATCCATAAAAACGGGGTTTGTCTTAGAATCGCAGTTCTTTTAGATTTTTCCCGCACTTTGCACACGGCACAATATGTTTTGTTTTATGGAAGGCCCACTTCCATGTTTGAACACTGGTTTTTTTTTTGTGTGCAGAAGCCCCTCCTTCAAGTTTGACCGTTAGTGCATTTTTCAAGTTTATTGGGGAATAAAGTGGCATGAGTGTTTTCACATCCTTTCCAAATGTGAAGTCTCTATTATTTCACTATGGTGAAGCTTGCTCAAGGAGAACTAGGAAGTTTTGGTTGTATCCTTGTAAGAAGTTGTGTTTCGTTTAAAATGTTGTCAAAAAGATTGAACTATGATGCCGCATTGAAACAAAAAGTTATTGTATATGCAGAAGAACTTAGAAATAGAGCTTCAGGTGGACATTTTGACATTAGCGAAAATTTCCCCAAGTTGATGATGCTGAGGTATGTTTTGTAACGGAGACATGGGCAAAATCATTACCCATCACTCGACAAGCCATGCACTTAAAAGCAGGAGAAATTGCCAAGTCCCTTGGAGTAAAGGATAAACATTTTAAAGGCAGTTGAGGCTGGTGCGACAGACTTAAGTGTCATAGCTGGTATTTTTGTTAAGGCGCCAAACATCTAGCTGTCAAAAACTTCCTACAGACTTTCAACAAAAGTTAGTCAACTTTCAGCAACATGTGATCAAATTAAGGGAAAAAAGAAACTATGATTTTAGTCAAATTGGAAATGTTGATTAAACGCTGATCTACTTCGATATGCCTCAAACTACACAGTCAACGCTGAAGGTCCAGAAGTCATGATTATAAGCACAGGCTACAAAAAGCAGCATATTACTGTGATGCTCTGCATCACCGCTGATGGCTGAAAGTTGCCACTATATTTAATTTTAAATCAAAAAACCACACCGAAAAGATGTTGTGCATGCACAAAAAGAAATTGATGTATGACTGCAGAGCTTATGAAAGACTGGCTTGATTTGTTCTGGAATAGACATCCTGGAAGTTTTCGTAACCCACTTAGAATGCCAATACTTGATGCTTTTTGTGGACAACTTACCGAACAGGTCAAAAATAAAATCAGGCTAAACGGTGGTGACTTGTTTGTGATTCCTGGTGACATGACTAGCCAACTGCAACCCCTCGACATTTCTTTCAACAAACCATTTAAGGATTACTTGAGAAAGGAATATGAATCCTGGCTGTTGACTGACAACTTTCTGCTGACGCCTTCCTGAAAGATTGAGAAAGTGCCAGCATCAAAATTAGCAGAATGGGTATCATTAGCTTGGAAGCTAATCCCAGAAATAATAGTGCAGCATTCATTTAAAAAATGTTGCATCACCGACGCTTTTGATGTCTCAAAAGAAGAGTTATAATGGGAGAATGACTATGAAGATGGCTCAGAAGAATCAGACTCTGATGTTGATTCATATGCAAATATTAATGACTCAAGAACATTAGACTGATATTGATTTAGAAGGAAGTGATACGGCCTGGTAAATAAAGTACTGCTTGTATTGTGTTGTTAGTAAATTGAATTCTGTAATAAAATATTTCTTAGCTACAAGGTAGCTTTTTTGTTTGTTTTTCTGTTGGTGGTACTGAAAAAATTATGGTGCATATTACAATCAATAGCGCCTTAGAATCGAAGATATACAGTATAGACTAATGGACGGACATCTATGTGCTTTACATTTTTAGACATAAAGTCCAATCAAATGGTAATAGGCATATGTAGATCTCATTTTACTCTTTCATAAAATATAAATTTATATCATATTCTGAAAATTGAAAAATGACACCTGGCCCTGGGAATCGAACCCGATTACCGTGTCCAGGTGTTATTTTTCAATTTTCAGAATATATCTATGAGGTAGTATCCTCTCTAAAATGCATTAACAATAGCTTCGGCTATTTGTTTCATTAATAAATTTATATGTTGGTTATAAGAGAAATTTGAGCAGTTGAGTTCATTTAAACACATCGGCATGCATTGATTTAAAATAGTGACATCCAAATATGTAGTAGCTTACATTGAGCTAGCAGTGTGCAATATAATACTCTTTAAACTTCTACCAAGTAAGCTGGCTTAATTGGTTACCAATTGAATGCTTATCTCAATTAACTAGGGTAACTTTATTAACTGTCTATCAAATTAACCATTGATGCTTAATGAAGTAGAACTTATTTCTTTGCCAAAATATAGCAGCAAACTTACAATCAAATATGGTAGATAAAGTTATCATTATGATGTTTTGTTTTATTTTTTAACATTGAGATTTATTTAGCTACAATTAAAATGCTATATGTAGCTATAAGCATTATTCTGCACATTATCACTATTGAATGTTCTATTTCCTGTAGTGTGTATGCACCTAAAATTAATGAATAATAACAAGAATTGACTATAAAAAGAAAATGTAAGTTTATTTCTAATAGTAAATCAAATATATTATTGCTCATAGAAATGTTTGAAAAAAATCTGATTCAGAAAAGAGTATAATTTTTCAATTTTAATTTTAATAAATCCCACTAGACAAGATTTTACTTTTGTTAAATGTTTTTGACATGTATCATGTATTGTACCCTTTACAGAGCACACTGAATCCAAACGCAGCTGAATTTATTCCGCAGTTTTCCTCCGATTCAGTGGCCGCTCAGAACAGCATGCTCCCGAAGACGTCTTAGAAGTGTTTCCATCCCTGTTTTTACATCTCTCCCTGCCCTAATGTGAAGATTTTATTCTTCATCAAGTACATGTCTCTCGCCACAACATTTTTTTATTTTTCGGCGGGCCGTGAGGCGTGTCTTTTGAAGATTAAGTGAAAACATTAGTCATTGTGAATAATTCCACTTGTGAGTATGCTCCCAGTGTTTGTGTGCACACCCATGTGTGTGGTCATGATTGCATATGAGAGCATGATGAATGCTGGTAACTTTAAGTGAGGGGGAAAAAATGTGTTTGGGCTAGGTAGTATGAAAGCATTACTGCATTTTGAGATATTGATTCTATGCTATGGTTGTGTTATCATGTTTCTTCTTCTGTCACCCATGTTTCATGATTGGATTATTAGAAAAAAAGGGGGGCTTGTAGCCTTGTAACTGCCACACACTATCTGCTTAGGTTTCAGACATGCCATTATCATTATTTGTTGTGGTAAATCACCATAGAGTATCCATTGTCTTAAGTGCTTCATGTTAGCGATTGTGAATCTCCTAATAAAGTTTTATAGATTAATATTTAGATACCTGGAAATTATAAATATTTAGAGTTGGGGTTGCAAACTCTAATGCTTACCAGTGCCAAGCGAGTTACATAAATAAGTGAAGTTGATGTATAATACAAACATGTATTAAATTATATTTTTAATTTGAAATCGAAAAATACTGAATATTTCTTTTATAATTTGTTGGGCCTTTGATTTGGACTCACACTTTTATAGATTTTACAATATTTCAGGAGAAGGAGTAAATTTGAATTTGTGTGTAAAAAAATATTTAAAGTATTTTAAAGATTGTTATTAAATAATCAAAATTTAAAAACACTGGATTCCTAACAAAACATGCCAGCTTGCAACCCCTGATTTAAACCTTTTTAATTTTTTTATTCATTGGCAATGAAACCTTGCAATTAGAAGTGTAAAAGAGATAACAATGATTAAGAACGATTCCTTAAAACTGATGAATTTTGCAATATTTTGAAATGTGCGAGTTTGAAGAAGAGAGTAAAAATAATCGTAACAACCAAGTTATTCACATATCAACTGAATGCATGTAGCCTACTATACTAATACCCACTATTACAAAAATGGTTAGTTATTTTATGTAGGTACTGTTTCAGTTTTCTATAACAACTTAAGACTTGTCTTCCAAACTTCAGATTCAGTATTTTTTTCGGTGAATTGAGACACATTTCAAAGTGGATTCAATCCATATTTATCTAATATCTTAACATTGATAAATGTGGGTTCAATCCAATCCATCTAATATAAATGAATGCATTAAGATCAGATATGAAAATAAAGTTTAATGATAATATGTAAGTATAGTGGAGTTTAAATTTGGACCATCACCAAGTTTTAAAAGCAAGATTACCGATTGAGTTAGATTTACTAGCTAGTCATGGTCTATGCCATTGGTGTTTATCATTGGATTTTAAAACACTACCTTCCACAATCATAAATTATCTTTTCTTTGTAATCTTTTTCTGAAAATTGAAAAATGACACCTGGACACGGGAATCTAAACCAGAACCTTTGGCTTAGTACGCCAATGCTTTAACCACTGATCTATCCAGGAATCGTCTCATGCCCAGGGTTATTCTTCACTCATATTTTAAGGCTGAGTCTATGATGGACGTGCGTAAATCGTCGGCTTCAAATGTATGATTTTATTAAGATTACGAGCTATCAGATAACCCAGCCACCTTTGACTTCAGCCAATTACTGAGTCGGAGGTGGCTGCATTATCTGATAGCTCGTAATCTTAATAAAATCATACATTTGTAGCCAAAGATCTGCACGCCCATCATAGACTCAGCCTTAAAATATGAGTGAAGAATGACCCTGGGCATGAGACGATTCCTGGATAGATCAGTGGTTAAAGCATTGGCGTACTAAGCCAAAGGTCCCGAGTTCGATTCCTGTGTCCAGGTGTCATTTTTCAATCTTCAGAATATGATATCTAGATGGAGTAATTCTCACTAAAAGTATAAATAATAACTTTGGCTATTTAATTCTTATATATGCAATCCCTTAAAACCATAATTGTATAAGTGGCAGCATTAAGCCAACTAGTCGAAGGTGGATGCATTATCTGATAGATTGTAATCTTAATAAAATCATGCATTTGTAGCCGGCGATTTCCACATGTCCATCATAGACTGCCTTAAAATATGAGTCCAGAATTACCCTGGGCACAGGACAATTCCTGGATAGCTCAGTGGACAAAGCATTGGCGTACTAAGCCAAAGGTCCCAGGTTCGATTCCTGTGTCCAGGTGTCATTTTTCAATCTTCAGAATATGATATCTAGATGGAGTAATTCTCACTAAAAGTATAAATAATAACTTTGACTTTGGCTATTTGATTCTTAAATTTGTAATCTTTGATTAAAAAAAAAAGCTACACTCAAGGTTTCTTTGTCATATATTCTGTATTACTTTTATAAAGTTTATGTATTACTTATATAAAGTGTTATTTTTCCCTCCAACTTATAAGTTCTAATTTTTATTATAAATCAAAGTTTTATTGGTTCATAAATATGTATATCAAAGTTGAAACTTATCAAGTCCTTTAAATTGTATTAATGAAATGTTAACTATTTTATTATTTGATAAAGCATGTCAAAACAGTAGTAACAAATGTTTTAATAGTCAGCCATTTTATAACTAATTTAATTCTTTTTCAAGAGACTAAGCTTCCATTTCAGTTTTGCTTTGGATAGAATTAGTATCTCACACTTGGTGTTTGGGTCTTTTTATTTCATAGTTGTTTTATTTTTGCCAGTTAAAGAAATATTAGTTAAGTAAAATACCATCCTTTTGGTATGGGCCTATATTGGAGATTTATTTTAGTGTTAAGCTAAGGGATCTCATGATATAGTATATTTTTAATTTATCACTATAAAATATAAATACATCACTTTGGATTAAAACTTCTCAAATTGTATAAATCACTCCCTCATCTTTCTTGAAATGTTTACATTTAATATTGTAATTTAAAGCAAACAAGTTATTAGTGAGTAGGAAGCTTAGCGTGATAACCATCGTACACCCTGGCATGGTTCAGTGGAAGAAAAAGTGTTGGCCCAAATAAAGATATTATTATTATAAAATAAATTTAAAATACCCCACAAAATTATGCTATTTTGTATTGTACTTTTACAAATTACATGAAATCTTATATATCCATCTCTTTTCAAACAGTTTGAGTCAATAATATATCGTGTTTTAAGGTTTAATATAAGAATTTCACTTATTTATGTATTTTGTTGTAGTGCAATATGTTTTTATTTACCTCTCTCAATTTGGGAAGTTTTACTGTATCTGGTCAATATCAGGGATTACTGTCCAAAATATACTTTTTTTTCGTAACTTGAGTTGTATATTATTTATATAATATCATTTAGTACTATTAGGATTAAATATACTGTATTTATGTTCTGTCCAATGAATAGCGTTTTGTCATTCTATGTACCCAATATGTCCTCCATACTATGATAACCACCATTCTATTCTTTTCTGGATAGTAAAAAAGAAAGGGCTCTCTACGTTTAAGAAGAGCACACCATGGCAAATAAAAATAATTTTGAAAACTAAATATTAAGTTTATGCAATGCATGATGTTTCTGTCTTCCATTTTGAATGTGGTTTTAGGTTTGACTGAAATAAAAATTTGGCAATATTATTTTCTTTTATCATTAATGACACTTATTGCTGTGCACACTGTAACCATGAATGTTAAAAAGTTGTGTCATTAGAATGTTTATTAGTACAGTAAAAGACTTATAATCTGGTACCCAACGGCTCGCCACGCCTGATTGTTTGACATGTGTAGCCTCCCCAAACCCTACTACCTCTCGTCTTTTGGATTTGCACCAACCCCATTCGTCTGCCAGTAGCCAGCTAGTCTTTATTTACATTTATGAGATTGTTGTTCTGTAATACATAGCGTGTTCATAATTTGGTCCAATTGTTTGAGGTTAGGCACAGATGAACGACTAAACAGTTTAGTTGGATAGTAAAAGTGAATGGGGTTGCGCACACGATGAGAGTTGATCACAACCCAACTGACAAGTTGGACTTCACTCCAACTTGTATCCAACCAAAGTGTCGGGTCAACTATTGTTCACCCTTCAAATGTGAATGAGTTTATCGAAGTGCGCACACACTGCTGACTAAACTGTTGGACAGTTTCCCCTCCTATACTCACGCTTCCTCACTTAAATTTGACATTTCACCTTTTGCACAAATTACTTAAATCAAAGGTCAATGATATTAGAAGTTGTTGAAAGAGAAAATGTAGTTACAGGTGTAAATTATTGTTGGGATGAAGCTAATATTTCACAGTGCTTCCCTTTTTCCGAATTCTAACTAGTAAGGTGCTTAGGAATATATTTGGTCCAAATGGTATGACGATACTGGGGAGTGGAGGAGGATATGTATTGATGAGTTGCAGATTAAATTGGGCAGGATATGCAGTGTGAATGGGAGAATCTAAAGCAGTGTTCAGGATTATTTACTAGTAAACCCATTGGGAAGATAACATTAGAATGGGCCTGAAAAAGATAGGATGTAATGAGGTTGACTGGATAGAACTAGCTCATTATAGGGATAGGTGGTGTACATTTGTAAGTGCGGCAATGAACGTTCCTAATGTCATAGATTAAGTAAGCCACAAATAGCTGCAGTTTCCTCCACATCCATTTTAAATAACCTATGTGTGTAAGCTTGTGTTGTCTCCTCTCTAGAATGACCAACTCTTGAGTGTCATTTGTGGTGCCAACCCAACTAAGCTAAACTGTTAAGTTGGTGTGCACATAATCCTGACTAAACCCTTTTGTTGGAGTGAAATTGTGGATGTGTACAAGATCCCAACTAAATAGTTGTGCAACTTGATATAATTTCTCTGCATCTAGCCTAAAATGTTTTCAAATGCCAACCTAGTAAAATTGTTGATACAGTTAAAGGAATCTGAAAGAAACGTGTAACACTAACATTACATTATCAACTGCTGGATAGCATAATTATTTTTTCAGTCAATACCTAAATAATTACATATTAATCATTATTGTTTTCAAAGCTATTTTACTTGTTTTTACCGCAATACACAAATAAAGCCTGGTAATCAGACATTACCACATTCCCAAAATTGCAAAATGTTCAGACTTTTACTCTAAATACACTTTTTAATAAGATTAGATGTTACATTTACTCAATGGTGACCTGGTGTTCTAGAGGTAAGGTGTCGGACTTCTGTGCTGGGGGTCTGGGGTTCAATCCTCGGTCCCGGCACAAATTTATCTGATTACCAAACCCTTCCTTCACCTCTGACAAGACATCTTGTGAATGTCTGGAATGCCAGGCCTCCACCATGGTTCGGATTCCACGTTAAACTGTAGGTCCTCCATTTCACCTCACAATCACCCTACCATTACACATTAGCGTAAGTGCGTATAACCCGAACGGGTAGTAAGACGTGGTGCTAACAATAATAATAATACATTTACTCAAAATTTTAACTTTATTATTTACAAAAAATAGACATCAATATTTGCTAGTTCTTTAAATTACATTTTATTTAAAATTACATTCCCATCAACTAAGCATGACTAACTTGGGAAATGTGTTAAATGCCTTGTGACATCGGTTTTTAATGGGTGTAGCTCAGTAACCCTATCCACTTTCTCTACAAGTTTTAAAGAAAGTAGTACATTAATCACCATTCACATGCCTAGAAATGCTAGCTAAAGTAGCGCAGTAACTCTTCCACATGCCTTGAAATGTTTCAAGAAAGTAGTGCAGTAACTCTATGCCACATGCCTTGAAATGCTTTAAGAAATTAGCGCAGTAACTCCATGCCACATGCCTTGAAACATTTTAAGAAAGTAACGCAGTAACTCCATGCCACACGCCACTGAAACATTTTAAGAAAGTAACGCAGTAACTCCATGCCACATGCCTTGAAACGTTTTAAACAAAATGGTAAAGTAACCTTCAGCCACATCCCTTGAAATGTTTCAAGAAAGTAGCGCAGTAACTCCATGCCACATGCCTTGAAACGGTTTACAGAAAGTAGCACATATGCTATGAAGTGCTTTAAGAAATTAGCACACATGACCACTTTATTTTTATAGCACTGCATCTTACTGCCTGTTAAGGCTATATGCATGTGTACTAATTATGCTAATGAGTTAGGTACTAGAAAGATTGAATTTAGAATAAGTGTACCTTCATTTGCATGGCGGGAGAGTGGAAAAAACCACCCTCAGTACACCTGGCCAGGATTCAAACCTCAATCTCCCTGTCATCTGCAGCCAGGTTATTGCAAGAGATGCCTTAGATCATGTGGCCACCGAAGCAGATTGTATCAATTAGTAATTAACCATTTGAGGTATTGAATATTTAAAATTTGAGTAAGTATACTGTTGATATGGTTTTGAGTAGACTTGTTTCAATGGGTTTAGCTAGGAATGTGTGTATTGTTCTCTACCTATTGATTCTCTTCTATCCATAGTATCTAGTCATATTTTAACATTTATGTAAATTATATGAAAATATGAAATTATTTTCAGTAATGGATATTTTCCGATATTTGGAAAATTGATGAAAAAACTGTGTTTATCTACCTCACAAATATGTTTTGTCTCACTGGCGATATTTTATTTCTATATCTGACTGCCATGTTCCTTTGACATGATACAACATGTTAAGCCCATCAGTTATCAAAAGTATCCATTAAGATAAGTGTTTCCTAATCTCAAGCATGCAATGATTTAAGGGGGTACATAATGCACCATTGAGTTTTATTATTCATAAAATATATTTTGGTTTTAGGCCTGAAAAATTAACACAAATTATGAAGTGGTCATGGACTTTTAAAGCCTTTGTAATATCTTTGTTTAGCTTGACTCTGAAAAAATATAATTTGGAATGAATGTTTCTAATTCAGAAGAAAGCAGGTATTTTAAAATTACTATAATATGAAGAGCTGGAAGGCTTTGGTTAAACCTTTTTTTCTTCCCCCGAATCCCCATTTATTTGAGGTATTTAATGTGCACTTTCTGAACCGACTGATTATATCAGCAGGACGTAACTTAAATCTATAACAGACACAACACCCAGCCCCCAGCCATCAATATAGCATTGTCAAAGGGAGGGGGGGGGGGCCTC
>CABEEJ010002133.1:32372-76212 GCA_901482245.1 Timema douglasi
GGGGGGGGGGCCTCCACATTTCAACATTTTCGGCCGCGCCAGGTATCAAACTCAGGACCCTTAGCTCAGCAGACAGTCATGCTACTACTGACAGCTAAGTTGTTAGACTTGGTTAAACCAGTTTGTGAAACATTGCTCTTGATTGATTACACCAAGGCTACCAACTTCAAAATATTCATTGATAGATTACTAAATTTTTGAATGTGTGTTTTACAAAAATTTGGAATGATAACTTATTCTTGATCATAAAATAAAATAACAACCACTGCAGCTCAATACTTTACTTAAACTAGCAATAAGTGATAGATTAAGCCAATTTAAAATGGTGTTATGCAATATTAAAGGTTGCCAAATATATATATATATATATATATATATATATATATAAAAAACTTGCTAATCCTTGCACGCTATTTTATTTTCCATGACTATACTCACCTTTTCTTAACACTACCCTAAAAAATATTTTAAAATATTCCTTATTTTGAGAAAATCGTAACCTGCTAAATGACATGTTTTTATTTTGATGGTATTATTGACCCGGTAGATGTTCTTTATGAGCAGCATAAATTGTTCCTACATTTTAATTAAACATAATTTTGCAAGGTGTGCAGGCAATACATACTTAAGACAATGGATATGATGGGAATTTGTATTTCAAAGTTGTTTTTTCCGCATTTTCATTATAATATTACATTTAATATAGGTTTCCTTGAGTATATATTTTGTAGAATGGATGTAAATACAATGTTAGATTTGTGTGGTTCTTGTTCTTTGATTTTTTGGTAGAGATCTCTTTGCATCAGTTTTCTACTAGTAATGTTTACAAAGGGATAGAAATACACCAAATGGCTGTACTCAATAAATGTTGAAAGGAAGATTAACGGTCAAGGCTCACAAACTTGCAAGAAAAGTTCTGGTATTCAAATTCACATTTTAAACAATGCATTATGCTCCTAAGGCCCCTTCTCCACCAGAAGAGTACCGAACACAATATATATTACAGCTTAAGATAAATCACATCAGCTTAAAGGAAAATGCAAGTTATAATTTAGTCATAGTTCTGTTCTATTCTGAGGAAGAAAGAGCTTAATGTTACCCTGTGTCATGTGAATTTTAATTGCAAACTTTTGGGCCGGCAATTTGTTGGCACGTGTGTGTGTATGTCCATCCTTTCAATTTTTATTTTCAAAGTCTTGAGGTACTATTTCCCATTCAAATGGACAGTTACTTAACTAGAGATAAATTGAGACATGGTTTGTTTAAAGGTGGAGAAAGCATTGTAGTAGAGCTTGGGTTTTGTATCTAAGATAAACATCATCATTGAATAATAATTGAATACATTATGATGAAATGAAGTTGGGTGCTTCAGATAGAGAACAAATTGTAAATACACATTGATTTAGATTTAATTTGAAACATTTAAAAGTAGCAGAACCATTAATTGCAGAAATTGACATAAGTATTTTGTTTGTACCTTAATGGTATGAACTATAAAACCTTTATTATCTCTTTAACTTGTAGTACATTTATGTATGTTATATAAAATAGGGTTTAAATGATAATAATTCTCACTCATTTAGTCATTTATACTTTACAATATTTAACTTGATCAATTAATGTGCAATCTATAGGATAATATTGATTTACCATTAAATGTAAAAGTGATTAAGTACAAACATACCAAGTTCATACAATACTCATGTATCATCGAAGTAAAAGATGTTATTTTATTAGGCTATTATAAATTAGTGTTTATTGAACTGTACATTTGACTGCTGTTTAATTTTGAAGCCAGTGTAGTTGTAAAAAAAACTTATTTAATATGATTTTATTTTACCAAATCATGGGTTGTATTTTGTACAAACTTATAAACAAGCCTGACTTCTAACTATAACTTTATTGCACTCATGTCGATTATACGGTCTTCACTATGCAAACAAGGATTTCCAGAGCTTATTTTGTTTTTTTATCTAATAAACACATATTTTTGAGATGTTATCATTTCTCTTAGAGTCGATTCGATAATATTGCGTGTTTTACTGTGTATTTTTTTATTGAAGGCTGTAGTAAACCAATTTATATAAGGCTCATGGTTTGGGCTAACTTACATTTTAAAGTTAAAAGAAAAGGTGAATGGCATCCCTTAAAGCCCATAATACGGTTTGGCCTTATACTCACAGTTTTCTCAATACACAATTTCTTGGTTCATTTCCCATTCCCTCTTCACACTAATCTGGGTCTATTTTGTCTCAATTAAACCTACTTGTTCCTATATTTTAAATTAAGTTATTAATAACCCTTTTGCTAAAAGTATTAATCAAAAGAAATTCACATAAAATAAAATAATACAAATTGTGTTAAGGATCTCAGGTTTTAGAAGTTAAATTTTAACTAAACATTTAACATAAAAGTGATATTTACAATATTACTTAAGATGCATCAGAATAGTTTTGTGCACTTATTTTGTATGCTTAGAATGCAACATCCCCCTGGCATTTTTTGTGATTGGCAAATAGACTTTTTGAGCAGCACATTACAAGCATTGACCCACTTCAGTGGCTGCATGGTCTCGGACGTCATTCTTGCAATAGCGTAGACTGCTGATTACTGGGAGATTGGAGTTCAAATCCTGGTCAGGTGTACTGAGCGTGGCTCTTCCTAAATAGTTTTACACACATGCACTCTGCAAATGCAATTACACTTCTTCATTACTAACACAATTTTCAATTTAAAGTGGACTTGAATTGAATTTATTAAGTATTCTCGAAGCTGAATCCAAGTTTTAATATTTTTTGTTAAAAAAGAATATTAGTAATGGTTTTTAATATATATACATAAATAAAATAGATCAGAATGGCATTAATTGTTCATAAATTTAGAACTTTAGCTTTCAATATTTCTATGGGTGAATTGTCGAAGTCTCAAAGCTCTGCACACCTCTAGTACTTAGTACATTATTCATTTTACCCAAACCAGTAGTAAGACAGTGCTAAAAACAAAACAGGCATTCATTTAATGCTCGCTTCAGAAATTTTGTTTTATTTGTGACTGGAAAACCATGTTTAAATTTTACCTGATCACTTACATTGGGAATGCTAAAGAGTAAATATTCCATATCATTAAATTCGACAGGAAGGATATGTATTTGTTAGTTTTATTATAATATTGAAACCTTAACATGATGATTTGGTTTACATTAAATCCGGCAGTAGTGACACTTTTGTATTCAACCACCAAGAGCCGTGGTCAATAAGTTAGTGTGAGAATAAGGGTCAGTTTCATAGTCAAATCTAGTACGCCTCAAGTGCGGTGCTACACTAAATACAAGACAACACCTACCTAAACTCAAATGGAATGGGCCGTTCTCGCATAGGAAACTGGCCCATTCCATTCTAGTTTAGGTAGGTGTCGTCATGTACTTAGTGTAGCGCCGCACTTGAGGCGTACTAAACTTGACTATGAAACTGGCCCTAAAACTGAATTATCTAAAAAAAAAAAAAATGATGTGGTAGTGGTAGAAGCCTAACTTACCAGACCATGGTGACCATAGGGGGAGGTGGGGCATCAATATTGATTCAGATTTAAAAGCTGGTCTAACAGATGTTGTCTTTCCATCCTTTAGTTGTAAAATCTGTTGGATTTTAAGGCCAGGCTGTTGTATTTTTAATAATTGATCCTTTGTACATTTCTTCGTTTAAGATTAAAACTTTATCAAGAGTTGACAATTTAAAAAATACATTTAAAATTTATTTTTAAATGTATCTATGTTTTTGTTTTGTCCGTGTGAGCTTTGTAATTTCAAACATTCAAAAATTATGTATTGTTTAAAAAGTACTAAAGTATCACTGCCCTCAATAGTATGTGTATAAAATCGCTGTCTTCAAAGCATATGAATTTAGGATGGAATAAATGTAAAGTCTTTTGACAAATGCAGAGAAACCAGTGATGTTAATGTGATGGCGTGATTTTTTTTTTATTTACTTTTTTTTGTTATGAAATGTAATTCAACATGTTTGTAGTTTATTTAAGTGAATAAAGAATTTATTAAATTTATTGATTTTATTGTGATATTTATTCTAGAGTAAAATATAAAATGCTTGCTTCTTTATTGTAAATAGCTCAAATTTATTTTTTTGTACATTGTTATAAAGTTGAAGGAAATACTTAAGATACAGTTTGTACTTGAATATATTTCTTAGAATTTGAAGTGTGGCAGGCAATGAGATCAAAATTGTTTTGAGTTTTGACTTTACAAATTTATAATGTTGAAACAATCAATTTTTTGGCTAGCCAATCATGAAATATTTTTCCATGATTTAGTTGGTTTGGTTTAGAGTTATACTGTCGTCAGTGATCTTTTTGTGTAAATTTATGATTTGAAAATGAATAACAATCCTGCAAGTAATGTTTCTTGTGAAGCCGGAGATATTTGATAAAATTAATAACTAATATATAATCCAAGTATGACGGTCAACTATTTGAGTTGTTACAAAATGTGCCATTAGATAACAACATAGTATTTTCTCCGATTCTCGTTTTACATTGACTGAATGTGTACATTTTGTTGAGTAAAAGTATTGTGTAGCAACCAAGTTCATATGAGAACAAATTTAATCTGTTGAGCTTGGTTTACACCAAGTCTGGTTTTCGATACACAGTTCATTTTTGCGATTCATAAACAGTTTGTCTTTTTTCTTTAACTTTACCCGCCTCGGTGGCGTAGTTGGCTAACGTGCTTGTCGTGTTGAACTTGACTGCTGAGGACGGGGAGATCGAGGTTCGAATCTCGGTCGGGTGAACTGGGGGTGGTTTTTCCACTCTCCCTCCACGCAAATGCGGGTTCACTTCCTCTAATTCAACCTTCCCAATTCCTAATCCATTAGAGTAATTAGTACTTAAAAGTGTATAACCCAAACGGGTAGTAAAGCACGATGCTAACTATTATTATTCTTTAACCTTATGATTACACTGTGTGCTGATTTGTAGTTTATTTGTTGCATGATGGTTCTTGAAACCAGATACCCTGAATGCCAGTTGATCACAAGTGACGATAGAATTAGGAACACTAATCTTGAATGGCGAGACTATGAGTAGCAACAATAATATGGTCACTGCAAGAACCATTTTTATAATACTTACTTGCATCAACACCCGACAGAATAACAATAAAACCTCTTGTTTCTTCTTATCTTGACTATATCTTATCAGATATTAAGAACACCTGTAGTTCCAGATATATTCAATTAAATCGAGAACTCGTACCTCTGAAAAATTTAATATTAGCACCGAATCTTACTACCCGTTCGGGTTGTACGCACTTACGCTAATGTGTAATGGTAGGGTGGTTGTGAGATGAAATGGAGGATCTACAGTTTAACGTGGGGGGGAATCCGAACCACGGTGGAGGCCTAGCATTCCCCACATTTACAAGTTGTGATTAATACACGTCTTGTCAGAGGTGGAGGAAGGGTTTTATAATCAGATAAATCTGTGTCGGGACCGAGGATTGAACCTCGGACCCCAGCACAGAAGTCCGACACCTTACCCCTAGACCACCAGGTCACTTAACTCGTACCTCTGGTACACTCAACGAATAGATCACAAACCTATCCACTAAAATACCACTTCCTCTGCAAATACCCACCAACGTGAATAACAAATCATGTATCACAAATATTAAAAAGACAAATTTATGCATTCACACTATTTGCAAATTCACTCAGTGTAAATTTAGCTTTAAGAGTCAAAAGCTTTTTAAAATAAGTAATGTAGACAGCATTAACCAGTCATAAAAACATGGTTAAATAAAACTTCTTGTGATTATGTATGCATTCACACTATTTGCAAATTCACGCATAGTGTAAATCTCACTTCAAGAGTATAAAGCTTTTTAAAATAAGTAATGTAGACAGCATGAACCAGTCGTAATAACATGGTTAAATAAAACTTCTTGTGATCATTTTGGTCATCTACTCATACTGAAGTAATTAAGGAAGTCTGCAAAAGTATAAAATGGTTGGATAGTATAAGTAACTACATACCATCGCAGAGAATGGTTCCTGAACCCATGATGATTTTAGTCCCACGCTTAACCCCTCAAGTAATGCTTGCCTAGAACTCTGAATGGTAGTATCTTTCCACTCCTTGGAAACGCTATGTTCAACATTTACCCATGATTCATCTGTATAAATAATAGGTCTACCTTCAGCTTTATACTTCTTAAATATGCTTCAAATACTTATGACACCACCTAATAATGTCATACCTTTCAATGAAAGCACTCTTGTTACCCCTCCGTTCATACTTAAAATCCATCTCCTGCAAAAATCTGTATACGGTAGTTCATAAGAAATTTGGCAGTGTGTCGTCTATGTTCACCCTTGCTAAAATAATAGAGTAGGGGGAAAGTTGTCAAACAAGGAATGGACAAGATGACGAACACCCCTTTGTACATTGTTGTTCCTGAATTTTTCTTGTTCCTCTATTAATGCGTATATAGTTATTTAGGAACATTTAGTGGCTTTACATGTTTCCTTAATTGCTTTGGTGATATTCATTGTCTTAGTAAAATAATTGAAAACATTCATTATTATTTGACGTTCTTTTCTTCTCAGTATATCTATGTTATGCACTTTTCTTGTTAGCGTTTCCATGATAAATAGTTTAAAAAAAACTAATACTAAACACTATGAATCGATAATAAATACTATATAAAATTACTCTCCCATATGAAGTAAAATATATTATAACTAAAGATTAAGGAAAAATTGAAATTTAATATGATCAAAAGTTTGATAAAAATTACTATTAAACCATCAAATACTCTTAGAACTCTGTCGGCCCATGCCAATATAATGATCATAATCCATACACAAGAATAATGGCTCACGACTGGAGAGAAGCTTCTTGGATAGATTTCCAACAGCTGTGCTTTGCTTTTCCAAGAGGACTGTCATCAGCAGGATTCATTGGTGCGGAGCTCAGCAGGGTTATATTTATGTTTACATTGAAGACTGTGTTTTGACTTTCAGCATCTTACACTGATTTAAATCAATAATATAACAGAGTAAAGGACAAGGAAAGTGGCTAAGAGTATGTGCATCGGTATTTTCCTGAAACTATGGAAAAATAACTTGTTCACGCTGATTATAACAACACACAACTTAAAAACTACCCTAATACTAAGAAAACACAACATCCAGTCCCCTATCTGACAATTTACCCAAGATAGATCTCAGACCATCCCAGGAATGGATCCAAAACCCCTATTTCAGTTGGCTCACGCTCTACCGACTGTGATAAAGTGTTAAATTAATGCAAGTGAATTCGACCAGTATTCCAACCCTGCGCTGATTAGTAACGGTGGCAAAATGTAAATGCGAGTGTAAAATATTAGACTGCCCAGCCACCCACCTCTATAGGTAGCTATTTTCTTAATTCAAAAGCTTATTGTAGTACAATTTGGAGTTACGTATAAAATGTATTATCAAATTTTTAACATTGTTTCGGCAAGTACAATAAAACCTTGTTTATTAAACTATAATTACAAACGAAGATGAGTATAATGCATGTTTAAGTGAATGAACCTTGTATTTTGTGAAACATATATTATCAATTATGATGTGGATGGGATGAACTAACGCTTCAGTTCTCAACGCTACAACTGTATAACATTACTCTGCTCTCCAAGACCGGACAGAGCTTAAAGTGAACGACACCCTCTTCAACTTCAAAATGCTACAACACATAAATGAGAAAGGGGGGTGGGGGGCGCTATTGTGTACCTATGCAAAATAAAAAAATAAAAGTTTTTAACAAGACAACTTTTTCATGTTTTACTTTAAATATTTAAGCGAGGTATAATACGTTTTAATTTTCTTTTAACAATGTGTAAAAGATATTTCTTTCAGACTTTGCAAACTTTTTCCTAACTATTAAAACAGCCACCATAAAATTACTGGCTTTTCCACACGATTGTAACTAGACTTAAGACGTGATATACATTCGGAACCTCATGAGACTTTGACACAGTGCATATTTTCATATTTTGAAAAAAAAAAAAAATTGATTTAAAAACATTCATGGTGGTTTAAATTGATTTCACAAGCTGCATAGGTGAATATACTTTAATATTCCATGCTTATTTCATAGAAATAACGTTCAAATTTAAGATACAAAATGGCAACTCCACTTGGTAGAAAAAGGACAGCGCTAACGGAGAAACCAATGAGTTGGAAAGAGATGGTAATAGTCCACAAGAGCCTGTACTGCGATTTGAGAGTGGAACAACCTATAGAAGAATTCTTCCCCGGCAAGACTAAATGAACAAGGAGGTAACTTCAGAGACAACAATAGAGGTATAATAGTAAAGAGTTACAGAACATGGAATAATCAATATGGTATTAAAATAGTGTAGAGTTGTCTATTTCTGATGCTTTGTGTGTTGATATTTGTATATTTACACTAATTGGGTAGGGATGAAAAAGGTAAAATGTAGAGGTAGTGTGTCAATTTGCAAAGAGGAAGAGTGAGGAAGTTTAGTAGAAATCATCTGTACATCTGGTTGGGACTCAAACACTGACCACCTTGACACTGGCAAATCAGATGAGATCGGCACCTTGGGGTGTGAGAGGCAAGGAGTAGGTTTAGTAGAATAAATTGTAGATATAGTCTTGGTTGCTTTCCACCCAAATAGAGTGTCTGTTCAGGTTCAAATTCTGGTCATGCTACTGAGGGTGTTTTTCCTAAATGGTTTCTCAATCTCCTTCCACATAAATGTGGATGACTCACCTCTAAAATGCTTCCTTCATGATTCCTTTCCCTCTGGAGTAATTATTATCATATATGCATACAGATGTAAGATGCAGTGGTTTAAAGATAATATATATATATATAAAGCTAAGGTGTCGGAATAAACAAGAATATATAGTGGCAATTAAAACAATGTAATAAACGCTTTTATATTTTCCCTCTGTGTGTGTGTGTGTGTGTGTGTATATATATATATATATACACACAGAGGGAAAATATAAAAGCGTTTATATTTTCCCTCTCTCTTTCTCTGTGTGTGTGTGTGTATATATATATATATATATATATAGAGAGAGAGAGAGAGAGAATATAAAAGCTTTTATTACATTGTTTTAATTGCCACTATATATTCTTGTTCATTCCGACACCTTAGCTCGGTGTCTGTCTACTGAAATAAAGGTCCCAGGGTCGATTCCCGGCATGGCCGAATTTATCATTGATAAAAATATTGGTTTACCCTTTCACATTGATAAATTAACGGCCAGGGACTGGATGTTATGCTATGCCTGTCTTAGTCTTAAGATAGATATGGCATATGAAGCTACAACAGGTCTAGCAAGCCGGTAGTGGAAAATATATGGCTTGAATAAAAAAAAAACAGGCCACAGACTGGAAACAGTAATGGTTGTAAAAAAAAAATCTTGTTCAATGAGAGGCCTTCCTTCTCTCTTGGATGAGTAGTCTCTTATTTTTACTCATTGGGCTTCATGGATGTGATGGTTCTTACTTTTTGTTTGGTTAATGGTTTTCTCAGCTCATTGGTGCAGTACTTGTGCTTCATATTAAATTTGAAGATGGGCTTTCTTCAAATGATTATCGAGCACCCTAGCCTTCAAGGTTGTTTAGATTTGGTTTGGATACATTCTAATGGCGAATCTCCTAAAATGGGTTAAACTTGAGTATTTTTTATGGCCATTGATTTTGTCTCGGGAGCTTTCTAAAAATGTGCTCCAGACAGGGAATTCAAGTAAACTTTTATGTTCACATGCAAAACCCATGTTAACCGAGATGTCCTGGCTCTTATCTGACTAATTTTCTTAAATTCCATTTTAACAGCAGTGACTTTAGTAGCAACGAGTCCATCGATTGATGCCTCACAACATGGGGATGGATTGCATAGGCCATGTTACATTTTCCCATAGAGGAGAAAGAGATGGCCCAATGAAGGAAAAAATGTGTGTGTGTGTCTATAATCATTCTATAATCATTCTATAATCATTCTATAATCAATCAAGGTGGGATGGAAATAAATGTAAGGTCAGTATTTTTTCAGTTTTTATAGCAAACAAACTTTGTTGGACAAAATTAATCAAATATTGCTTCAGAAAATTGTTAAGTTTAATTTTCTACACAGAACAATCTCAACACTTTTTGAATATTTGTAATGAGCATACAGTAGACCCCGATTATCTGGGCTAATTAGGACCTAAGTTAGTCCTTATAATCAAATAGCTTGATAATTGTTCTTGTAGGGGGGAAAACAGAGGATTTATCAGTAAAAAACAATATTAAAAATATAGTACTTGAAAACATATTAATGGATGTACATGCCATTATGTACTTGGAACACATCATAAAATTAATTACGTATGTAAGTCTCTATTTTTTGTACAAAACATTAAATTAATCTTCAAACTTCTTAAAAGTAATTACATAACATACATAAAACTCTGAAAAGTTAAGAAAAAGTTATTTTTTCAGAATTTAATGAAAACCACTGTTGCATAATGAATCAGGATGGCCGGTGTCCAGATAATCGGGGTGGTATTTGAATAGATAATTTGGGAATAAAGTCTTGTTCAAATTCTGCTTTGCAAAAAAAAAAAAACTGTTCCTATAACTGTATACAAAAAAATTAAAATATCTACATTGAAGCAATATTTTATTTATGTTGGAGCAATGTTTTTGTTAGGCCATAAATCTAGTAGCGGAAGTTGACAATGCCCCCCTCCCCCAAACACTTTTGTGGGGGGGGAATCCCCCCCTTCTCTTCCGGACCCCTTTTTAGCTTGAGGGGCCAAGTTTCTCAAATACCTTTTTTGATAATTCCCTCATCCTTATACAGGTTCTGTCACCACAAAGGGATAAAATTTGTTCTTATTCATGAACAACTTCGCTTTACCCCAACAGGTTTTATGAATATTGTATTGTATAAACAAGGACATTTTTACACCTCTGGAATGATATGTTCACAGTCATCATCAATGATGCCTCCATCATCCTCAATCCTTCCACCATTCTTCCTGAAACTTCTTCCATTCTCCTCCTCCTAGTTGTACACTTTCTGTTATCTGCTCTTCACATCTTTTTATAGGCCTCCCTTGCGGGGTTTTTCCTACATACTTCATTTTCAGCATTTTCTTTGGCATCCTCTCTTTTTTCATCCTCATTACACGCCCATTTTCATAGTAAATGTACTCAATATCCATTCAGAAAGAAGGACAAAAACATAAAAACAATAGAACGACATATATCGCCACATGTGGTCACTGTACAGCAGTATTTATCACTCTTGAAATGGATCCCAGACCATTCGAGCTGCGACATGACCTTGAAGTCATGCCTTCCTATTCTACTGAGCAACATTTACTGCTCGTCTGGCTGTAGCCTGGTAAACAGAGGGTGCATACTATTGGAAACTAATTATATATGAATGGACAATCACAACAAGACCAGTATTTACTGTTTAGTGTAAAAATAAACTTAATTTCACATCTTTGGTCCTAAATGTGAATAAAACCTTGAACTCTTAAAAAGATTGGCAGACACTACAAAATATAAAAGTAAGAAGGAAGAATACCAAGGAAAAATGGCATCTGGTGCTTATAAATATTGAGGCGCAATGTTTTTTATTTTGAAATAACTGCGCAGTATATACCTTGTCTTTATTTTCCTGTTCTTTGCACCATATCTTATTACCCCTACAGGATCTTCACTATTCATGGACTATTTAATTGTCTTAATATGGTTAGGGGATGAGGAAGGTAGAAATAGGAGGGAGTGTACTTGAATTTTCATGGATGTGGAGTGGGGGACAACCCACTATCCGTACAACCAGCCTAGATTGAAACCCCGACCTCATTAATTTCAAATTAAACCATCTTCAATTATATCGCCCACCAGCCGACTATTTGAATATTTCTTGACATAGTTTATTATTTATAATAAAATAAGAGAATTTGACTGACAATTTTTGAAATGTTACTATTAATTAAAAGGCTTTACAATGCAAGCAGAAGTTTTTAACTCAAAGAAAATACCAGAGAAAATATATATATATATATATATATATATATATATATATATATATATATATATATNTATATATATATATATATTTGGTCTTGGTAACATCTTCTTACTTCAAAGACTAGGAGGATTTATTTCAAACATATTCTTATAAAAAAATACAACATTGTACTGATGTCTGCTTTCAGCTTTATAATGTCTCATATTAACTTTGAATCAAATTAAATGTGAAGATAAGTCAATCTTCTGAAGTTAAATGCATTTTAAAAACTCATGAGCTTTAACATTTGTTTTAATTAAATAAGATTCCCATGCAGACAAGATGAGAACTTGATAAAGCAATGCTTGCTTTTAAATACAAGCACCCGATGACATTTTACAGCAACTTGTTAACACAAAATAAAAATACTTTAGAATTAGCTGCTGAAAGAAAATATATTCACACAAGAAAATATTTACACAAGGAAAATAAACCTTCACACTTACCAACCCTACAATTTAAAAACATATTAAATCTTCATTAATGATTCATAAACAATATGATTTATATTTATCTGTATTGGAAAAGGTAAAAATTCTAAGCAAATAGAAATGTAAAATAAAAATTTGTACTTCCGAGACAAGATCCTAAATTCATTTTGAGTAGTTTTCATTGAAATTAGTGAAAAATGTATACACTAAGATCAGATAAATTATTTTTTAATCTACATAAATTAATTATTATATTTATAAAAGAGAATGCTGTTAGGAATTTTGTTTAAAATGTGAATAAAGTTTGAATGGTCTCTTGATGGTTTTTGTTTTTCATTATTAAAATAAAGCTAAGTTATGCCTCCGAGGTACAGAAATCAATAGATAATGGGTAAGTGACAACTTTAAGTTAAACCTTAACAACTTGGAATAGTGATGTCCAGAGATTGGTGAAAAGTCTACATACATACATACATAATCATGTGGTTCTCTTATGTATTAACATGGAAATATATTTTAATTGTTTTAAAGTAATACACAGTATATTTATTTTGAAGGCTTTGAAGTCTCTGTTTAAATTAAAATTAATGTTTTCAGGCTTGAGCATCATTGAAGAAATATTAATTGACATTTCAGATGGAGTCGCAACAGCCATTGTTAGGGATGAGTAATGAAAAAAGGTTATTTGTTACAAGAATTTAAGGTCAATTTATAGATTTGACTAGTTTTAAGTGGAAGTATCAGTAAAGTCTATAAATTGTCCCCAAATTCTCGCCCAAACAATGGCTGTTACAACTACAGCTGGAAATCGGAGGTTATTTCTTCAATGCAAAAACATTAGCTGTAATTTTTACATACATGTTGTTAAATTTTAAACAAATATTTAAATAACCAATTATAACAGCTGGTACTGATTGTGTACCCCTCCCAAATATATTTGGGCATCACAAAAAGTCAGTCAACTATGAGGTTATGTTTCTGATGGCTATTATTAATTAGATGATGAACTTGCATACCAATCATAGACTCTGAAATAAAACAATAATGGATGCATGAGCCTGGGAAGAGTTGGATTAATGGTAGAGCAAAGCAAAGGTCTGAGCTAAATTCCCATGTCCAGGTCTCATTTTTTAACAGATATGTGTTTGAAGATGAGGAAATAAATAATTAATTTTGAAACCTTTTATTTGAAAAACTTTTCATGAAAAACTGTGTTTCCCTCAAAAATTGTTTCTTAGTTAATTACTCTTGTCATTCTTTCAGTTTTATACTTAACCTTTAAAATTTGAAGCAATTTCAAGAGGACATCTCAAATTCGCTTTCACCTAGAATAGTTTAAATATTTGTTTATTGTGTCATAATTAATAAGATTTTACTATATTCAAACACAATTCACAAAAACTAGGAAGGACACAATATATAAACTGTTTTAATTACAGGGTAAGAGAAAGTTGTGGGGTGATTTAATATGTTTTGATCAAGTATGACAGAACATGAAGTGGGTTCACAATTTAAAAATTTAAAGTAAAGACATGTATGCGTGTGTGCTATGCTCACCCTATACATTAGGTTTAATGGTTCACAATTGAAACATAACAAAATAAGTCTAGCCAATCATAATATGCCCTAACAACGTGTCACGCACGTGATGGCAGCAAATGGCCAAAGAGTAACCCAACGTGTAGGACATGTAAACCAGCGACATCTCCACTTAAAAAAGGTCTTCTTGGACCTGCACAGTTGACAGTATCTAATAAATTAGGGCATAAGGGGTTAACACACATGTCCATTCATAAATTTTGTATTGCAAATCCAACTTAAAATTAATTTGATCTACTTTATATAGTGTGTCAAAATCGTTCATCCAAAACTCAAGACTTCTTTTTTTGAAAATACACTCACAATAGCATTTTCCATGATTGTCCATTAATGTAAAATTCAAGATGCTGAAGAAAATAAAATATAAATTAGATTAAATATAAATGTATAATACTCTGAATGAATAATTTTTATACAACATATGTATTAAAAGCCCAGCACATTTCACCCCACCTCACAACTTAGGTAGGTAATAAAGGTCGCACCAGACATTGCATTGTAATGGGATTTTCTGTATTCTACTTTAGTAAACAGTGGAAAAGCGATTAGTGAAATCGTTTTACAATGTTTAGAAGATAGATAACAAATTTGGAATATAATTATTTTAAAACGAAAAATTATTTCACTGGTCCTAGGTTCACTTTTGTCATATGAGGAATGCAAAAAAAAACCTTTAATGTGATTTCTTGTTTGTGGGTAATAAAGTGTTGTCTGCCAAAGTCTCCATAGGACATCCATGTTTTCTCAATAAAACTTTCAGACATTACTACAAGACATTCACTTAACAAACTCATTTCACAACTCACAAGAACTGGATATCACAGAAATATATACGTTCAGTACAACACATCTAATACTTTACCAAACACCCCGTGGTTTATTCAATCTATAAAAAAATATATATACCAAACAACTAGCGTGTAAGACATCTTTTCCTTTATGTTAATTTTTTAAATAAATTACAATAGTATAAATAGTACAATAGTATCACTAAACAATCTTTTATGAGCAAGCTCATTACATTTGGTGAGTTTGGCATTAAGTGTTATGATTGCACAGAAAATAGTTTTAACTTATAAACCAGTCTTAGCTTAATCTCTTCTAATAGCTAATTTACATCTAGGTGTCTACCCTACATTGACTTTTTACTTATCAGTTATCACTCAAGCAATGATTCTAGACCTTTTCTTGCTCGAGACAGCCCAAATTAAATGTTATACAAATAGTTGAACTAAATAAAATGTTGGATTAAATACCAAAGCCATTATAATTGTAGTTATGGTTATATCCGCATCTAAATATCATTTATTATTTAAATCAATAAATGAAATCTGGGAAAAGGAATCAAACCCAGGATCTTTGGCTTAGTACACCACTGCTATAGCCAATGAGCTCCAGGAACCATCCCATTCTCAGCTCCATACTTCACTCTTATTTTTAGAGTCTGTGATGGATGTGCGAAAATTGTCTGAGATATGTATATGTATGTTTGTGTGTGTGTGTGTGTGTATGTATATATATATATATATGCAAACATACGATCAATTAAAATCACGAGTTAGCAGTTTACGCAGCCTTCTTCAACTCGATAAGGCTTTATACTGCCAAATGTACAATGACAACTATACGAATGTGCTTATAACATGATGGATTAAATAGTAAAGCTATTATATTTTATAACTATGCTTATAATTGCATCTAAATAATTCTTAAAATTGAAAAATGACCAGGTTCATTCTTCATTCACAATAACCCTGGGCACAGGACAATTCCTCGATAGCAGAGTGGTTAGAGCATTGGCGTACTAAGCCAAAGATCCCGGGTTCTATTTCCGTGTCCAGGTGTCTTTTTAAACTTAAAGAATACAAATAAAATGTGTTGTGTCATTCTTAAAATGTACTATTTCTTAGTATAAATATGACTACACCCTACAATAGAGCATTAGAAAACAGGTCAGAAGCCACTGCACTATATCAGTTGTGATTATTTATTAGTTGTATGTCCCCTTCTTGTTTAAAAAATGTTAATAGTATTTAAAATTACTTATGTTGGTTTCCTGCCCAAAAGCTCCTGATATGACAATCGTTAAACTATCAAAACTTTAACTTGTCAACAAACATGAAATTTGGAACCATGGCAATTCACACTTGCTCAAATTTAAGTTATCCAGGTCATCATTTCCAACACAAGATGTCGTTATCTAGTAGAAATAATATTACATAACAGGAATGGGTTGGTCCAGTTCTTATATGCCATAGATGTTCACTTGAGAACCTGTATTGGTTTCTAGGAAATCAAAACACTTTTCAAGTACCTAAGTTTTTTAAAGTTATTAAAAGAAGATTGGAGGAAATGTGGACATGCTGGAGGAGAGGAGATTGGATGTCCTGGTATTGTGCGAGACCAAGTGGAAAAGGAGTGGCATGAGGAATTTAAGGAAGGGATACACTTTGTATTAGAATGACAAGATGAAGGAAGCAGTGAAAGAGAGAAATAAAGCCTCCATAAGGAATTTCAAAAAGAGGAATGAGGGAAAAGATTAAGTATATGGGGAGAAAAAAGAGAAGAGCAAAGCTTGTGGTATAGGAAGCTAGGGAAGATTGGATGCAAAAATTGACTGAGAGGATGGAAAGTAATTTGGCAGGAAGTAAGAGGGTGTTGTAAAGGTAGGTTAAGAAACAGGAGGAGAGAGAAAATACAAGAAGTTAGAATGATGAAGAAGGAATACCGATGAGGATAGCAGAAGAACAAAATGGATATTTTGAGAAGATATTCAACCCAGCAGAGTTAAGGGATGTGAGTGAAGCAGAGGAGAATGAAGAACTAGCAGATGATGAGGAAATGTGTCCCACAGAGTCAGGGAGTGCATTAAAAAGAATGAAACAAGGAGAAGCCCAAGGTGTGGACAAACGGCCATATTAGGAGAATGGAGGAGGAGAAGATACCAAAGAGGATGTTGGATATTAAATTGGGGGTCAGAAAGCCAAGAGTAAGATCTAAGGACAGACCGCTTAAGGGAGTGCAGGGAAGTGTGGAGGAGAGAGAGTAGATGACTGGGCCATAGTGGAGGAGGAAAGGTGGTGGAGATAAAGGTTACATTGGAGAGGCTTGTGTTCCATAGAGACCCAAACAGGGGCTGGAAAACATTCATGATGATTATTACTTTTGAATATAATAATTAGAATTGATAGACCATTAATATTAACTATTACTGAACATTTAAATAATTTTGTAGCAAATATATCACTTACATTTCTCAATGTAAACAAATTGGTATTTAAATAATATTAATACTTAATTGCAATAATAATAAAAAGAAATGTCAATGGTTGATGAAAATCTAGGTAGCTGTACAAATACCACTTCAAGGTTACTCCTTTGATCTAAATTAACAACCTTCAAACTAGAATTGTTGAGCACAAATGGTATTACATCAGTCTTGTCTGACCTGGTTTTCCAGCAACAAGGAATTTTGGATTCAAATCTTGGCTGATTTTAGTGATTTAGGTTTTTGCTAAATGGTTTCCCACTTCCCACTCATTCAAGTAAAAATACATTTCTACTAAATACTACCCTCCTCTACCTTATTTTACAAGGGTAAATATGTGGATAGCCTGTGTGGGCGTATGTGCATAGCTACGGTTTTGGAGGCTGAGACACTTTATAACAATAATCCTGCTCAAGTGTTTGTTTTATAGAAAACATTTCTGGCAAATAAATTTAAAAGGTGGCTTGTTTTATACCCACTGTATAATTTTTTAGGTTTACTCCGGGTGAATCCCTTTGTAATTAATGGTCAATCCACTACCTTTAGATTAAATAGTTTAAGTGGTCGATAGACAGTGTTGGCTTTGGTGCACATTGGTAAGAAATAACCAATAGCAATCAGAAAGTGCCTCCTTAATTAGGAGTGCATCATTATAACAATGCAAAGAGACTTTGATTCGAAAAAGACCATGTTCAAATTATTTTAACATTTGCATTGATATGTGGGTTATTTAGGTGTTTCATGGTAAGGTGTACAAGTTGGTCAAATAAGGGTGAACAAGGGGTGAGGGAGCATTGTTACTAGAAATTATTATATAGTTACATTTTGTCATTGTTTATAGCCAAAATTATATACAAGCTACATTTATGTGTTCCGAATCTACCACTGCACCAAAATTGCACTAGGCCCTATAATTATATACAATAAATAAATAATAATATTGCATAGCTGCCTGAATTTTAAATAAAAAATTTACTAAATATATTCACAGAAAAAAACCACAAAAGTTAGTAAAAATTGCCAACTGTTACAAAATTAAATTAAATGAGCCACAATCCTGTTTACTTTTACAACCTTACAAATTTAGGGTCGTTGCACAAACAATAATCAGTGGCTTAGTCACATATCACTTGTAAGTTGAATTACAATCAATGTCTCGAACTACATTTCCAGCTGCATCATTGACAATTAGGAGGTGAGTGTCGATCAAATCTTTGATCAAGTTAATCAGCCAAATCTTTCCCATCAACTATTTGATTCTTTGATCATCGTGTTCATGGGAAATATAACCAATGTAAGCTTTAAAAAATTAATTAATCTTAGCATTCTTATTTGAGTAATTAATGAAATTAAAGTGTGTGTGGTGCATTTTTATTTTGTGTGTAACCTATTTTTAAGAAGAGTATTGTGATTTAGTGTCTTCATATGAAGTTTTTCAACTATACAATTAGGGATATAAGATTAGGGATGTGTGAGATTCCCGAATTTCAAGATTCCTGTAGGAAAAAATATTTCCCATTCTTGACTCGATTGTTGGGACAGATATAATGTAATTTCGAAAATATCAAAAAATGTTAGGGAATTATTATTTCATTCCTGAATATCTAAAATATTTGGTAAGTCAACATATTTTTTAATTTGTTATTATTATTTGACTGTGATAGGAATTTAAGTTATTTTGGTAAGTAAATTTATTTTATATTTCACTTAAGACAAATAGAAATCATAAAATGATAGATCTCAACTAGTCACTCGCCACATTTAAATGTTGTGCATGCTCTATAGTTATTTCTCTTAGATTAAGCATCAAAGCTATAGCCAGCAAGAACATACATTGCTCGTCAGGCCTGCCAGGTGCTCAAACTGGGGTACTAGAGGTAAATCACGAGCCCCTCCTTTCTTTGTTATACTTGATTTTAATGGCAGCAAACCTTATTTGTCTATGGAGGAAGGGGGGAGGGGGGCAGTAAAGACGGTGGAGGTTAATTCGCTTAGCAAATAAAAAAGGGGGTTTGAGGAGTTTCGACCCCAAAGCTAAGAGGTGTAGGGGGCTTGGGGACCCTTGGTGAATGGTCCTAGTTTTTTTTTTAAATTATACTTCTTAAAAGATATTTGTGTTGGCACTCATTGAATTTTTTTTTAAATTATACTTCTTAAAAATACTTGGAGTAGTCCTACTCTAGAAATTTTTTGAAATTTGATTGTTTTTATAAGTGGCCTGTGTCAGAGGTTGGTGCTTATAGGGGTGTTGGTGTCCTTGCGGACTGGTAGCTCCTGTTTGACTACTTCTGTTATAAGTAGTACACATGGCTGGGGTTATGCCACCGCGGCAATGCAGCGGCCCAAATTGTGTTGGACTTTGTGGGGTAGTGATTTAATTGCTCATGAGTAGAGCCCAGATTTTTATGTAATTACATATTTTTATCCTGCCAGTTAGGAATGTAAAAAGCCAAATGTTGGCAAATCAGATTATTTGGGACTGTATTTTCATATTTCATTTTACATAATTTTACATAATTTACCATATCTTACATATGTTTGAAGTTATTACATAAAATTACATATTTTGTGTATTTATTCACTGAGGTGTTATTTTTATGTGTTTCTTGAGACAAATACTTTAAAATGTTGAATCACTAATTTTCAGGCAACCTGTACTTTTGTAAATAAATGTATTCAGTGAAGGGATGGCAGTGAAAAAAAGTCCAAGTCAGCTATGCTGGCTCGGCAGAGAGGATTACAGTTGCCATAACATAACTTTATGTCAAACGTTTCTTGTGCTGTGAAGGGGAAAGAATGTGGTGTTGCCATAAAGTGGTTTCAGCGGCACGTCTCTCGCGCGGCCATAAAATCAAATTTCGTTTCACTAATGTTAGTGTGCATTATTAACGTGGCCACCTATGTGGTCTAGTGGTCAGAGCTCATGGCTACAGAACCCAAGATCCCGGGTTATCTTCCCGGCGCTTTCAAAGTTTCTGTAAAGTAGCGGGTCTGGAACGGCGTCAACTCATCGTGAGGACACATGTGAAGCTACTTTAATGAAAAAGTAGCGGCTCTGGTCTAGAAAACCGAGATCAGTGGCTGGATGATTCATTAAATTGAGCACATGACATACTTTATCAGCAGAAGTTGAAAGTATGGCCGCCAACAGCTCGTGGCCACTTAGTCAGTATGGTTTGGTTGTGGCCTAACACCATTGAGTTTTCTCTATTATTATAAATGTAAAAAAAGAAAGTTTATTCATTATTAAATATTTTCCTACATATTTTAACTGATATTGTTAAATATTTATGTACATATTTTGTAGGTTAATACCACATAAAAAATGTGGGCTCTACTCATGAGTAATGGCATGAGCAGACTCGTGGGGTTGTCATCATAAAGTCGGGTGGTGAGCCGCTTTAGAGCTCCGGTGGTAGCATGGACAGTTAATAGTGCATGTGCTTGATTATGGGAACCTCTACTTGTATGCACTAGTAGTTTGTTGATTTATTAGTGAACTGTACACAATGTTATTTTGTATTACTCTGCCACATCTGACCGGCCTGGTCCACTTTTCGACCAAGAGTCCTAGCTAACTCTCACACACAGATACAGCTGCCCCTTATTCCCTGGCGGTGACATCAAACACACTCTTATCACCTAGGACGCAACAAGCTATTTTGAGGGGTCATCCCCTTTAATTTTTTTTTTTTAAAGATTGTATGTATCCAGAAGATATTTAGAGTTGGTCTCTTCCAACTTATTTTGGAAAATTGAATGATCTCAGATGGTATTTGGAATTGTCTTCCCCTGCGAATTTTAATGGTTGGATGCCTCTAGAAGCTATTTAGAGTGGTCTTTGCCTTTTTTTTTTTTAAATCAACTGACACCGACTACTATTTAGAGTTGTCCTTCCCTGCATAATTTTTGAGAATTGAATGCCTGTAGAGGCCATTTTTCAACTTAATATTCAATATAACATACAACCCGAATGGGTAGTAAGACATGGTGTTTAAAAAAAATCAATAATATCAATGGGGAGAGAAGCAGGTTTATTCCTATCGGTATGAGGGGAGCACCTCCGCTAGACTTAGATTTGTATGTTTAAAAAAAACTTGGTCACTTTTACAAAACAAAAGTAATGTATGCAAATTAATCCGTAACAACTTAACACTGAAAATGTTATGCTGCCCTCTTTTCACGTGAAACTCCCAAACACTTCTAAATGAAGGATAAGACTGTACCGAACCAATGCAACCGTTGTGACAATGTCAATAAGATCCTCTGAAGGAAACCCCGGCTGGTGGGTGGGCTGGACATGTGAATGGAGGGGTCGCTTCAAGTCCCAGGCTCGGTACCATAATACCAATAGACCCCTCTTGCCCCCCTCGTAACGTGCCTGTTGATGGTTGCAATCACCAAGCAATAGCCAAACATATATAGTCTAAAGATAATAAGAATATTTTATATTCTTGATTCTTTGGTGGTATAAATTTTTCATTTGTTGTGTCTGATTTGTATTCAGTTCTAAACTTTATAATTTATATTTTTGTTTAGATTTCCACTATTAGATGCTGTGTATTCATTTAACAAACTAAATATCGCGCAGTATATTAAGATAGTACTAGCAAATTATAAATAATTAACTATTTGTAATGAATAAAATGATAGACTAGTAGTAGTTAGTAGGAAGTAGTGGTCCAACTACTACTTCCTGAGGAAGATGCTATAATAGCCTCGAAATATTAAAGTTTGTGTAAATATGTGTTTAGTGATTTTACTTTTATTCGTGCTCTACTATTTTCCTACTATTCTATTATCTTATTTATTAAAAATGGTTTTTGCTCAATGCACTTTATTTCATACATATAATTAACTACACATTTTTAATTCCCATTCTCGTCCTGAAGTAAGAGATTCTAGAATTCTTGTCTCAATTGTTGAGTCACAAATAAAAAAAAACTCGATCCTGCACACCCCTAGTTTAGATCCAAGAAAAGTCGAAGGAAATAAATTAGCTTTTATTTAATCAGAGAAATAAAATTTGAGATAAAGTTTAGACTGATTGCATTTTTTTGTGTATAATGGTATTTATTAATATTACTTCAAAATTGGATAAAACTTTTTTTTTACTAAGGAACTTGCTCGAAATTACGATTTATTGAAATTAATTTATAAATATCAGGCAGGTGAGGCTATCAGAGATGACACCTTAGCTCAGGCGGTAGGCCTGCCTAGTGAGCTAATAGTCCCGGGTTTGATTCCCAGCATGGCCGAAAAATTTAGCATTGGTGAGATGTGGGTTTACCCTTTCACCATGATGAATTAACATCTGGGGTCTGGATGTTGTGCCTGTCCTAGTATTAAGATAGATTATAAGGCATATTAGGCTATGAAAGGCTTAACAAGCCGGTAGTGTAAAATATATGGCTTGAATAAAAAATTGACCCAAACCACAGGATGGAAACAGTAATGGACATAAAGGCTACCTGAGACATAAAGTTTATACATCATAGCCAACATTGTGTATAACTTAAGGTCATTTCAAAATGAGATTTTCCAAATTCCATAAATTTTATAGTGTTGTCATGTTTGTTTTACTTGATTATATGACCAAATCTATGGTCAAGTGATCAAAGATTTTAATCCCTTATTAACTTTGTTGCAACTCAAACTTTTCTTGACCTAGTATCAAAATGGTTGGCAATTCGGTAATTAAAGAATCAATATGTTTGTGCAAACAGCCCTTAATGTTTTCCTTTAAACAAAAATTTTCAAAATTTTCTATCAATTCAGATTTAGTTGAAAAATTACACCTTGACATGAGAATAACACTCAGGACTTTTGGATATGACTTAGAATTTTTTAAATATATTTAAATGAATATGCCAAGAACACAGCCATAATCATTAATAAATCATTATTTCAATGGTTTAAAAAAATCTTATGATTAACAAACTGTTTATCTTTCTGTGAACACAGCACACATTTTAACAAATAATGCATATGCTATAACATTAACCAAGTGCAGTGCATAAAGTCAGAAATAAAAAGTAATTTATCTCATTTTCGATCTTATCCGTATAATATCGACATTAGCTAGCAAGACTTGGATAACAATGAACAAAGATAAATTAAGTTCATAATACACATAAAATATTACAGTGGCTGAAAACCTTTATCTGGTAGCTAACTTTAACCTCCTGATAGCAATAGTTATGTGGTAGTCATAAGACCGGCCCTAAAGTAAATAATATGTTGATTACCGTTTAGCAATTAAAGATTTGGGTTATTTGGAATAGAGCACTAGACTAAATCATGGTTTAAATTAGATAGATCACTAAAAAACACTCAAAAATGTGGTTTCGTTAGTGTTTTATCAAAACAATTTCTACTCCAGTATCAACAAGGTAGGTGTGCTGGCTATCCCTCCTAATTTAAACCACAATTAAAGATTTGTAAATTTTGATATGATATTTCTTAAAGAAACTTAAATATTTTTGTTATATTCTTCCTATTTGATTATTTTTTAGATTTAAAATATCAGTACACATCCCCATTAACTTTCATTTAAAATAAATATTTATAAAAATTGGTTCTGTGTAACTATGAAAATCACTGTCGAAAGGAATCACCTCACATGTTGGCTCTGAAGTGATTTGTTAACAATAAAGAAAAAAATATTTAAATGTCGTAAAAATTAGTTTTATAAAATATTTTGATGTGCAATATTTCTGAATAAATGATCATTTCTGTACATTTGTTAGTAGAATGGATTTCCTAGGTGGTGGATGAAAGAACATAAAAACCAGACTTACGAAAAGTTCCAAACAATAAAAATATCAACTTTGCATACTTAGTCATGACTTACTGAATATTTCTAAAAAGTTTAAAAAACAAGAATCTTAGCATCACACTTTATGGATGGAAAGTCTTTTATGAACAAATTATTTTATTTTAATTAGAAATGAGATTTTCTAATTCCTCGAATCCTTAAGGATATTTGAAATTTGAGGATTCGAAAAAAATTTTCATTTGAGATTTTTAAAAACTTAAATACTTGTGTTATTTTCAAAATTCTGAATTTTAATTTGTGTTATAACTCTAATACTGCTTTGGAAGTTCAACCTCAACATAATTATAAGAGGAATTTAAAACCAGACATTATCAGTAATTTAATACTTAACTGAATGTATGATTGTTATAATGAATGGATTGTAAGAAAGAAATGTTAATTTTTAGTTATTATTTGTATTTTCTAATATTCTATTTTATTTATATTTCCTCTATGTTTATAACTTTTTCTGGATTCACAATTTGATGGTATTGGAGATTCAGATTTGCAAAGTATTGGATTCAACCAAACTCTAGCTATTAGTTTTTTCTTTTGTTTGATTTATTCAAAATGGATTAGCTTTAAAAAGATAAGATGAAGGCAATGAAAATCTGTATTTGTTATATCAAACTAGGGGTGTTCAAATATTCAAAATTTCAACTTGGCTCCAAAAATGTTTAGCCTTCGATGATTATTACACAGCTTTGTCAATAAAAATATTTACTGCTAAAATACTCATGTTATGTACAATTATTGCCATTCTGAGTTGCTATGTACACTTCGTTTACCCTGAAAGGGTTACACTATCCACCTGGCGGTCTAGGGGTAAGGTGTCGAACTTTGAACTGGGGGTCCGGGGTTCAATCCTCGTTCCCGGCACAGATTTATCTAATTGTCAAACCCTTCCTTCACCTCTGATAAGTCGTGTATTAATCACAACTTGTGAATCTGTGGAATGCGAGGCCTCCACCGTGGTTCGGATTCCACGTTAAACTGTAAGTCCTCCAATTCATATCACAATCCCCCTACCATAACACATTAGCGCAAGTGTGTATAACCCAAACAGGTAGTAAGACGTGGTGCTAATAATAATGGTTACACTATGGTGCAAGTTACAAGATAGAGCCATACTGCAATCAGTCAAAGTAAGACAGATACCTTACAGGGTAAATGGAGTGTACATAACAAATTAAAATTTATAAGAAAAGAACTGAAGTACCAATAATTGGTTTGCATCTTATGATAACAACTTGATTTTTTAGCGTCAAATAATAAGACTTTACAAACAATTGTGCAATGAAACATTTTCTAAATCATTTGAGTGTAAATAAAGACAAGATAATTTTTTTTCAAGAATAAAACCAAAAACCAAAATTACCTAAATGTCAATTTGGCTTCAATAATATTTCATATTTTTAATTCTAGTTTGCTTCAAATCGAAAAAGGGACTTTACAAACCAGAAAAGGAAAAATAACCCTAAGATTTAACAAATAGTTATCTCTGATAATGCCTTTACTAAAGTCTATCTTTGATTTTAATTGTAGACATTTTTTTTTAGTGTTTCTTTGCAAGTTTTTAAGTCAGACATTATCTTGAAACAAATAAACGGACATAAAATAAAACGTTTGTCAGAGGTACCTGCAGTGCAATCGCACAGAGGCCGGACAGACAGTGTGTATAGGGCACTGCTTCTGCATCGCTCAAGGTTACACTATATAGTAAATATTATATTTGGAAGAAGGTATAGGAAAGGTGGATAGAAACATAACCATTACCTCTTTTTCCATTGGCAGCAGTGTAAATTGTGGACTGTGTTCTTTTTTTCATTGTAAAGGCCATATTGTGTTTGTCTCCCCCTTTTATATGTTTCTATCCACCTTTCCTATACCTTCTTCCAAATATAATATAATTACCTCATAAAGCGAAAAGAGGTTTTCCTTATTGAGTTATATCACTGTATAATAAATAGCGATTAGTAGTCAAAATGAGAAATTAAAATATAATAAACAGTAGAGAAATGATTTTATAAGTCTCTGAGATGGAAGTGTCTCTAATATAAGATAATAAAATTAAAACTTTTAAAGGCTATTAATCGATTTAATATAACTCTTCAAGAAAAACCTCTTTCAATTGAGGGTTACATTTTGTGGAAGAAGGTACAAGAAAAATGGATAAGAACAAATAAAAGGAGAAACAAAATATGCCTTTCACAAGGAGGAAAGATTATACTTTAAAAAGTTGTCAATGGATAAATAGGTTATCTCTTGAAGAAACTTGGCTGTTAATGCGCATTGCCTCAAATTAGATACTCGTCAGGGAGTGACACAGATACAATACAACACCCTCAGAGAGGAAAAAATAAAAAATAAAAAAGATTGTATAGGAAAATTGGTAAAGAGCCTAAGTCAAGGGATTGAGTGTTAGCCAACACTTTTTTAAGAGGCACCTCTTACATGTTTGTCTGTCTAGTGACAGCAGTTTAAGGAATTAACTGTTTTCCTCTTTTTATTGTGAACATCATACTGTGTTTCTTTCTCTTAATTGTTCTTATCAAGTATCAAGCTTTCCTGTACTATCTTTCATATATGTAATTAGATAGATATTTTGTATACATTTATAAATAACATTCTAAAGATACAATATCTATACAAACAAAAGGGAAAAAAAAACACCTTGAATTATATTTGCTGCAGAAATTTAAAACTGAAATAAAAGAGCATTAAAATTAATACCTATATTTAGTGGAAGAGTGCAATCCATATGCAGAAGACCTATGGAACCAATAACAATAATATAGTAAAATATGAAGCACATTAAGCTGCTATTGTAAAATATAATCTTTATAACCTCTGATAGCTTTGAGTTGTTTCTTCAAATGCCTTACAAGATCAAATGGTTGTACAAGTATAGATATTTCCCTCCCAACTGCGTTCAGACGGTCTCTAACCTCAGCATCTTTAAAGAAAAGATTTAATGGGCGGCCATTTATCTCCGTGAGGACCCAGTTGGTGAGTGACAACCCATCACAGGTTTGTGCTCGCGGAGAAAGACCATGGCGAGCTGCTGGGCTGCCAGAAACTATATCACGTATCTCTGCTGTGTTGCCCTCCTGGATAATTCCCAGGTTCTGACCTTCCGTGTCACGGCGAATGGCAAACACCCGTCCAAAGGGGACTCGCCGAATAATGAATTCCACCTGTGTTTTAATATGATTATAAAAGTTTAGCATCTTGAAATATATCCATAAATAATCATAATAGATTGTATAAAATGTAGCACAAATATAAGTAAAACAATGACAGATATTTACAAATATTTAAATATGTTTATGTTAGATGGCATCTTCCTGTGGAGGAAGTAGAGTGAACAGGACGTTTGCTTCAGTGATGCCAACTTAAGTTGTTGAGGGCTAATAATCTGCTATTTTTTTGTGTGGATGGTAGGTTGTGAGAGTATTGCAGCCAGGTTTATATAGGGGCAAGGTTTTTTTAACACCTGTCTTGACTACCCACTCAGGTTATACACATAAGTGCTTATTAACGTAATGTGTTAAGGATGAGTAAGGTTGAATTTAGAAGAAGTGTACTCATATTTGTGTGTAGGGAGAGTGGAAAACTATTTAGGAAAAACCACACTAAGTACACCCGACCAGGATTCAAAACCAGACCTCCCTGACATCCGTCAGCACTCCGGTCTATTGTAAGAGTAACGCCTTGAACCATTCGACCACTAAAGGGGTATGGAAGAGTTGATGAATATTTGTGTTAGGTGGGTTTCTAGACTAGACCCATGAAAGAAAATGAGCAGGAGAAATGTTTAATCTGATGCATAGTGAGACGGTAAACCAAAAACCAAACTATAAACCATGGCCCAATGGAGTCTGATGCACTAGTCTGGAATATTAAGAAGTGGTGAACTATATTTACATATGATAAAATGTACATGAAAGAATGGGAGGAACAAATATAAGGATAACACACTTTAAAACAAAGAATTGTTTTCAATCTACTCTTTACACTATTACCAATAGACAGGAAAGCTTATTAATTACATCATCTAAGGAATATGGATGAAGATGATCATTTAGACATACAAATATTTTAGCACAGAGAAAATCACAACAATAAGTCTGACGCAGAGAACCAACTCCAGTTTATCAAGCCGGAATTTAAACCCTGATCTACTCATCAATGGTGAGCAGGTGTGTATGAAGTCTAAGACACCAGCCTGCTAAGCCACTGGTGAGGATAGCAAAGAAGTAATGTATTGTATTTTAAAAGAAGTGGGTGGAATGTGAAAAGTGTTAAGTTTGTTGTTCTTTTCTTTGAGCAAGTCAAATTCTGTTTGTCCTCCAATCATCACTTTCCAGACCTTATTTCTATCCACTCTACTATCATATGCCTGCTTCACATCCACAAATACCTTTACCAAGTCCTTTCCAAATTCAAACCTTCTTTTCATTTAGCTGTCGTACGGCGAATATCAAGTCATTGTAGAGCTTTGTTCCCTAGATCTGTGCTGTTTCTCTCTCCACTTTCCATTAATTTGATTTCTTATTCACTTTTCCAGTTCCTTCTCATATTTTGTAAAGTGGCAAATCAGTATTATTCTCCTATAGTATGTCCACCCCTTCCCGTCTCCATTTAAAAATCACTACTATGATTCCCTTCTCCCAGTAGCATGTTCTCCTTCCATATCCCTCTCTGCATCCTGCATAACAATTGTATTTCTGCTTCACTACTTTACTCTCATCTCTTTCCTCTTCTAGATAAAATATCTTATAAAAATATCACTTCCATAGTTCATTTTCTTCTTTTCCTATCTTTAGTGTTCTTCCTTCTTAATTCATCATTCTAACTTCTTGTCTTTCCTCTTTCTTACCTGGCTAAACCACATTGGCGGTGTAAGTTCACTGACAAAAGGAATGGACCTGTCATAAGACAGAGCACAATAATAATAATAATAACAACAACCTGGCTATATAACAACTTCTTACTTCCTTCCATACATCTCTGTCCATTTTTGCATCCAATCCTTCCTGGCTTCGTGTACATCTCGCTTCCTTCTTTTCTTCTTCTCCCCTATATTATTCCTCTATTTCCTCATTCCTATTCTTAAAACTACTTCTGAATGCTTTATTCTTCTCCTTCAATGCTTCCTTACTCCTGCCGTTCAACCAGTGTGTATCCTTCCACTTCTTCTTATCCCTTGTCCTCCTGAAAACCTCTCAACTCCCACCAAACTGTTCTTAAACATTTCCCATTATACCTCTACACTTTGCATCTCATCCTTGGGCACTAAGCTTCTTGTATTTCTTAGATACAGCTCTTTCTCCTCTTCACTTACTAATCCACACCCTTATTCTTTTTTATTGTTTTGCTATTTTTTTTTACATTCCCAACTCTTTATGTCTCCCTCCAACAACCGGTACTCACTATCTACTTGGACACACTTTGTATTACCTTGATGTTTACAGTTTGCCTTTTCATTTCATCATCCATGAGGAAGTAATATACTACCGACCTTTGCAATCCATTCCAAATGTATCTAGTATCTCCTTCTGTTGAAATTAAATTACAAAAATATTGATAATAATCAAGATGAAACACCACCGAATTTTGAAAATTCCTGTTTTGTTTCAATACAACTACTTTCATAGTTTTCAGAACTAATAATTTTTGTGTTATCAAAAATTATGATCTTAATAACAATTCTGATTCTTTCAAAATCATAAGAACCCAAAGAATCAAGAGAAAATAGAACACGACAAACCAAATGTAAAACTTAACCCAAGCTTCAAGCTATGATATAATATAGTCAAGTGTTCTTTATTCTTCTCTCAGAGAAGAGGTGAAGCCTGAAAATGAACGTTTTGTTATAATTGCAGACCAACAACCTTTTAGTCCCGCTATTAATGCTTATTAATACTTACATAAAGACTAGTAGCTCCCCTAATGAGTTTTTGAGCATCAGCAGCACTTTGCACCATAATTCCTGCTGTACTTAGTACCTGGTCTCCTATATGAAGGGCATTGTACAGCATAGGATGTTCCCGCTGCTTCCAACCAGCGATCCTACACAGAGAGACAACTGCAATTCCATAATCATGACATGAGCTCAAACACTTAATAACTTTCACAGTATTGTTGATGTAGTGAGTTGCATAAATCTCATGACGCATAGAATGGTGAAATGGAGTTAAGCTTCAAATTTGATAAACTATTTAAAAATACTTTCAAAAGTTTGAAATAATCTGTTTTGTGGCCACAAAATTATGTGAACTAATGTTTATGTATGGTATTTTAAGGTTTTCTACATAATTATAAAGTATGTGATGACAACAGTATAAAATATTTAAAAATAATAGTGTTTTTGATTAGATTTTGTATAGAGGGATTGTTTAACATTAAAAATAAAATAGCTACTCATGTTTTCTCATGAAAATCAGTAAATTACTTTAAGATGTTTAAAAATGAGGTGGCCCAATTGCTAAATAATTTTAAAATAAAATAAATTACTTTAAGGATACTTTACATTAGTGGAAATGTTCAAATTTGACTATAATCTCAAATAGGTGCACAGATATAATAAAATTTGAACATTTTCGCTTATATAAAGTACAATTAAAGTAATTTACTAATTTTCGTGAGAAAACTTGAGTACCTATTTTATTTTTAATACTAAGCAAACCCTGGATACAAAATGTAATCAAAATTGTTAGAGCAGATTTATATAAAAGTTTTCTAGTTCCAAAAGAAAGGAAAGAGGCCCTACATGGAAAGAAGTGAAGGATGCATTAAATAGGATGAAACAAGGAAAAACACCAGGTGTGGATGAACTGACTGTGGAAATGATAAGAGCTGAGGGTTAAGTAGGTATACAATGGTTATACAGGGTGTTGAGAGTTATTTGGAAGGAGAACAAGGTGCCAGAAGACTGGAAAAAGGGAGCTATAATACCTATTTTCAAGAAAGGAAGAGGTGTACAAATTATAGGGGATAACGCTGATGTGCCACTGTACAAAAATATATGAGAAGATACCGGAAAAGAGAATAAGAAATAAAATGAAAGTAAGGTGGAGAGAGGAACCGCACGGATTTATGGAACAGAGGTATACAATAGAATTGATCTTTGCCATACGACAGCTGATGGAAAGAAGGTATGAATATGAGAAAGATTTGGTAGTGGTATTTATGGATGTGGAGAAGACATTTGATAGCATGGATAGAAATAATGTTTGGAAAGCGATGGAGGAGGCCGAAGTGGAAAGAGGGGTTGTGATTTGAGTGAAAAGCATGTATGATGATAACAGGAGCTGTGTTAAGATAGAGAGTGGGAGGATGGAATGATTCCAGATAAAAAAAATTGAGTGAAACAGGATAGTGTCTTCTCACCATTACTTTTTGTAATGGTAATGGAAATAATCATAAACAAAGAGGCAGGAAAACTAGGAAGGAAAGAATGAAAGCCATAATGTTTGCTGATGATTTGATGGTGTTGGGGCAGAAGGAACAGGAAGTCCAGGAACAACTACACGATTGGAATGAAATTTAGCATGGCAATTTGTGAAGGTAAGGTAATGACTAGAGCTAGGATTTTTATGGTTAATCATATTGCAAAATATGTATTAAATACATGTATTCGCAAAAAATATATAAATAAGATATTTTACTAAACAAGCAATATTAACCTTGTTTAAATGTGATTGGCACATAACATTGGTGGGTTTATTAAACTTTGTTGCACAATACACAATCATGTACATTTACTTGTTTTCTATGGTCTTTGATTGCCGCTTGTCATACAGTATAAGCCTGTAGACAGAAAATGTCCTTTCCGTGTCACAGTATGTCACATTTTAACAGAGGAGTTTTCTTGGGAGAAATGTCTTCAGGGAGATCTAACATTTCCTTAAGTACATGGCACACACTGACAAACATTTAATATCTAGGGTTTCTTTTTAACACCGCCTAAAACTTAGTAGAAACACTTTCATCAGTTTGGTACTGTATATCCCTGGTACCCAATGATTCTAATAGTAAAAGTCCTGAAGTTTTCAATTGTCCGATACTCTCCAGAAGCCAGTTGAAGTTGCTCCTGATTAAGCCAATGCAGTTGGTTGAACAAGCCACTTTTGAATCAATAAATGCATTCTGAGAGTCACACACAGATATCACACACTCAAGGGTGAACTTATCTATTTATTTCAGAGCTCCAAGTTGTTCATTGTAGAAGTTGTCTGCTTCTATCCATGTTGCCCATCTTGTGAAAATTGGTTTCAAGGGCAGCGGCAAATCAAGCAAGAGTTTCTTGTAAATTTTGACTCGGTGTGGGGCAATCACAAATACTTTATTTTTGTCAAATAAATTAATCTACTCCCTTGGGGGAACTTGGCTATAAAGTATGCCGCAACAATCTGTATTCCATGAGCCAAACATGTAAAATGGATCATATCAGGATAGAACAACTTCAAAAGCTTGCAGTTTTCAGCACATACAACGTTGCATCCAAATACAACAAAATGACCTTTGCTTCATGAACTCATCTAGGCCACAACACTTTTATTCTATCATTCACAAATCTTATAATATGATTTATATGTTTCAGCACTTTGCAGTAAATCAAATATGGTTTAGAATATTCCTTGGGCTCTAGCTTACCTACCACAAGGTTCAAGATAAAACAACCTTAACATCTGTGATTTCATCTACAGAGACCAAAATGAAGATATCTCATCTGTAGTTTCTTATGCTTTCAATAGTTTCTTCATAGCAGATCTGCAAATAATTCTTTCTGGGTATTAAATGATTATCAATTTGACACTTTCAGTACTTTTACAAGAAGGATGCAAATTCATTCACTTAAGAGTTTAAAGCATGGGATAAACGAAGCGACCATCGCACTATACAAGTCCTTACAGAATTAGTTTCTTGAAATGAAAGGATTTTGCATCTGTGTTAAAAGCACTCACTTCTTCGAAGAACTCATATGTTTATTTTTTGTATAAAGTGCGCTTTGTTCATGTCACTCCAATTGTGATTCCAAGGAACATCCAATTTTTTGTTGTTGCAAGATTGACAGTTTACAACTTTAGTCATCAATCACATCCTGTGATTTTAATCCTGTAGCCAGCAAAGACGTGACTGGTGCCATAGCGAAAAAAATAAAATAAAAACATGATTGGTAACTTAGTGTTAGACTTTCCCTTTCAGCCATTCATATTAAAGTAACCACTTTGAAACATTAAAGGATAAGAATGCAAGTCATTGGACAGGTGCCTTGAAGAGTGGGGGGAGGGGTTCCTGACTAAAATTATTTATCTTCTGTTTAAAAGATTCTTAGAAAACTCCCTCCTAAGGTTCATTGTGAGCAGACTTGTGTGTGGGGGGAGGGGGGAAGTACTTTGAAATACACTTGACTAAATGAGATAGATTTTATTATTTTTAATAGTCCATTGACACATTATTTTCAGCTAATTTATGCAAACAAACCAAACAATGTTTAAGAATTCAACAACTTTGTAATTAGTATACAAATACTTTAAACAAATCACTAAATATGTATCTTTATGTAAAATCATTTGAAATATGTAAGAATCTCAAAATATGTAAACATGTACAATTAAAATTATATACTTGCCCTAATAAAGTGATTTGTTGTTATTTCTAATTTTTGAGCATCTAATGGTGAGGAATAGAATATGTATTCACATAGAAATTCCAGCTCTACTAATAATATATTATATAATTAAAGATGGGTCAAATCCACTATTTCTCGAATCTGAATCTCGAATCCAAATCCTAGCAAATTGTTAAAATTTTTAATGATTTACAAATAGACCTACATTAAACAATATAGGCCTAGACTGTAAATTAAGATTTATTTCAATTATGTTTTCAATCTTAACCAACCCCAACCATCCCTCACAAAATACAGGTTAAAATACAGCTAGATTAAACAATCTAAACTCATATTATTGTTTAAAAATCAAATAAATCTAAATTTTGAGTGTCTTTCAGTTATTTTTAAAAGTTTCTAAAGAAAACATGTGAAATAAACAGATTAGACCTAGTTAGCCTTTGATCAACTTTAATCATTATTGAAGGATTATAATTTATTTTGATAAGAAAGCAAAAATAAAAATACAAACAGATATTTTAAATAAATACTAAAACAACATGCTTAACAACTAAACATAGTTTGGAAATAATGAACTCAATAATGCTTAGGTATGTTTTATTATTATATTCTTATATATCCCTTATCTATCTTCGCGTAGAAAACAAGAAATATATTCGATTCTTACGATATTTCAATTTCTGAGAATACATTCTATTTAAAATATATTTTCGACTCCAATATGTTAATTCCCATTTTATTAGGCAGGGCTACGTTTGAATATTTTTACAATCACTTAAATAACATATTTAAACAAATAGTAAACCCTTAGTTAAAATCAATTTAAAAACAAATTATGAATTAGCAAGTCGTTATTTGATTCTTAAAACTCGATAGTGCAGTGCTTACTAAGTGATCAGAATACTTGAATCAATTTTAAACAAACAATCAATACACAATGCGTAGGCCGGTAGGCATAAATAAACAGTTTTATCCATGTCTGACTGTGGACACTATTTATTTTTCGTGAAACCCAACAAAATATCTAACTTAAGGATTGTATGCAATAAATTGGGGTCCTTTGCATAGTTGTAGATGATTAAAACCAGTTGGGTAGTAATAATTAACAGTATCTTTATCTTAATCATCACTCTGGCGAATAAACATAATATACATCATGGCGGCTGACTTTGTATCATGTGTAATGTGTTCTTATTTTTGTTAAAAAAAAATTCATAACTTGTTTTATTTATTTCGAGCTTATTTGTAATTCTTGTTTTGATTTTCAGTTTTTGAAGAGTTTTAATGTGTTCATTAAAATATTTACAAGATTGTTCGTGAGGTGAAAGTTTTAGAAGTGAGCATGTGCCGAGACAGTCGAGTCCAAGTTTCCCATAAAGGTGGGAGGGTAGGGTTTTAGGCACCTAAGATTTTCTACACCTAACAATGATTTTTTATTTTTTATTTTATTCATGCTAATCTTTTTCGTCCGGCAAAATAAATATTACGGATTAAGTTGTGCTTTTCAAGTAGTCCTAGCTAAGTAATTTTTGAATTCAAAATATTATGCTTTGTTTATGTGGTGAAAGATTCAACCATCGGATCCAGTAAACCACCAAATCCTCGAATCTCAAATACTTGTCAGGATTTGGTGGATTCGAAGATTCGAGTATCCCATCTCTAAATATAACTTAAGACTATAACAGGTACAAAACCCAGTCCCCGTTCGTTAATTTATCAATGTCAAAGGGTAAACCGATATTTCCCCAACAATAAATTTTTCGGCCATGCCGAGAATCAAACCTTAGCTCAGTAGGCTAACATGCTGCTGACTGAGCTAAGGTGTCAGATTGTTGGAGAGGTCAGGGTTCAAATTCCAGCTTTGTGTACACAAGCTAATTTTTCCTAGAAGGTTTTCCACATTCCCTTCATTCAAATGAGGTTACAGTTTCTTTAAATTAAATCTTCTTCATTTCCTAGCCATTAACAGAATAAAATATGCATAGTCTGGACAGGTAGTAAGATGTACTGCAAAAACAAAACTATAGAATATATTTAAGCAAACCTATTTCTTTAGGTTGTGGCCTGCGGCATTATTCCCTCGCAATTTTGTGAATCTTGTTCTTCCACTAATTAGAAATTGAGAACAATGATATATACAATAGAATTTTGTTGTGTATAATAAATGAACATTCTCTTGACTAGGCCTGTAACAGCAAACACGGGTTTAGTGACTATTCTGCTTTGGGATTTGTGAAGCCACCTCTCTGATGACGGCACCAAGGCGTCTTAGCAACGTCTTTGTTAGTTCCGATCTCCAAGTGGCGAGCATGTGCTCTTTGTTCTTTAATAGTTTATTATTCTTTCATAAATAAAACTAACAGGTTATGGGTTCAGGAAGCTGTATTAACGTTTCGGAAGAAGATAAACATTGACTATTTGTTTTGTTAACGTGATAGGGCAGTGTAAATGCGGTAATATAAATATCGTTAGTGGCGCCTGAAATCACATCCATCATTCAAGATGTCCGTATTTTCGAAGCATATAGAAAAGCTGGGAAAGGAAAACTATGATACATGGAGACAACAAATGGAAGCAATTTTAATTAAGAACGACCACTGGGAATACGTCGATGGAACTAATCCTAGGCCTACAACGGCTGTAGGTACTGACGCGGAAGCAATTGCTAATACCACTAGACACGCGGCCACGTGGGACAAAGCTGACCGTAAAGCTAAAGCTGATATTATTTTAGCTGTGAGTCCTACAGAACTTTGTCACATAAGACATTGTGAAACATCGCAAGACGTTTGGCAAAAACTAGAACTAGTTTACCAGTCTAGAGGGCCTGCAAGAAAAGCTACACTTTTGAAAAAACTCTTGTTCACAAAATTGCAAGAAGGAGAAAACATGGCGGATCATCTCACGAATTTTCTCAACACAGTTGACAAACTCAATGAAATGGATATTCGCATTTCTGAAGAATTATTAACCATCGTGTTATTATACAGTGTGCCAGATAGCTACGATAATTTTCGTTGTGCAATCGAAGCTAGGGATGAACTACCGGACACAGAGTCTTTGAAAGTAAAACTTCTAGAAGAATTCAGTGCAAGACAGGACAAGAAAGCAGACTTAAATGGTGCGGGTGCTTTCTATGTAAAATCTTCCATAGGGCGAAGTCTAAATAAAAACAAACCTCCGGATAAAAACTGTGTAGGCCTACCTACAAATCAAAATAATAAAGTTTTTCAGATCCAAGGTCAAAGTGGTGTGCAAAATCAAAATAGGAATTTTAAAGCATCAAAACGGTTATATAAGTGTAACTATTGTAAAAAATCGGGACACAAGGCAGCCGATTGCTGGACAAAAATGGCGAATGAAAAGCAAGTTTCGATGGCATCAGAGCAAACCCATGCAGTAGCAGAAGAGATCGTGACATTGACATCATCTTCAGTGAGCGCTCTCTGTGCGAAGTTAACGAGAAGAGATGACGTGTGGTGTGTTGACAGTGGAGCAACAACACACATGTGCCGCGACAAGAATAGTTTTTTGGAACTCACGCCAACCATAAGTCAGAAGGTTAGGTTAGCGGATGACAGAACAACTGACATTGAAGGCATTGGAACTGCAGTAATGAATGTTTCAAATAAAAAGGGCCAATTTGTAAAAGTGAGGTTAGAAAACACTCTTTTTGTACCCACACTTAAGACAAATTTATTTTCAATTTCAAAAACTGTTGAAAAAGGGCGAAGCGTGTGTTTTAATGCAAATGATGCTGAAATTGTCGAAAATGGTGAAGTGTTGTTAACTGCTCGTAAACGTGGAAATTTGTATTTTATCGAACCTTACATGCAAAGTGAGAGTTCGACACATGTAGCTAACGTGAGTAAGGCAGGCAATCTTAGTGAACTTGAAAAGTGGCACAGAAGATACGGACATTTAAATGCGTATGACTTGCAGAAACTCGTTCAGAAAGACATGGTTAGCGGTATGGATTTTAAGAAATCAGAAACATTTTCAACATGTGAAACCTGTATCTTAGGAAAGCAAGTTGCTACGCCTTTTCCAAAAAGGTCTGAGTCGAAGAGTGAAAAATTACTTGAATTAGTGCACTCAGATGTTTGTGGCCCAATGAGAGTGAAATCTCATGGTGGTGCTTCTTATTTTGCAACGTTTATCGATGATAAATCTAACTGGGTAGAAGTTCATTTTCTAAAACATAAAAGTGACGTGAAAAAGGCTTTTGAAACATTCAAAGCATTAGCGGAAAACCGTCACGAAAGGAAAATCAAAACTTTGCGGACAGACAATGGCCTGGAGTACTGCGGAAAAGAGTTCACAGAAGAAATGCGCATCGCAGGGATAAGAAGAGAACATACCGTAGCAGAAACTCCAGAACAGAACGGCAAAGCTGAACGCATGAATCTCACGCTGGTGGGGATGGCAAGATGTATGCTGTTGGAGTCTGGCTTACCAACAAGTTTTTGGGCAGAAGCGATTGCCACAGCTGCTTACATCAGAAACAGATGTCCATCAAAACAGCTGGAAGAACAAACCCCTTATGAAATTTGGTTCGGGCTAAAACCAAAAATAGGACATTTCAAGACGTTTGGTTGCAAGGCATATATGTTGAATAAGGCCCCAAATAAAGGAAAGTTTGACCCAAGATCCAAGGCAGGTATTTTTGTGGGTTACTCTACTGAATCGAAAGCGTATCGAATTTGGGACCCAGAAAAACAAAAAATATTGAGAAGCCGAGATGTAAAATTTTTGGAAAATTTTGAAACTGTCAAAGTTTCGGATGAACAAAAGGAGTGTGCGAACTTTGAACCTTCTTACTTATATGTTGATAACAGTGTGAAAGACCCTATTTCTAATGCTGATGGACATGTAGATAAAGTTCAAGAAAGTGATCCCATTGATCCTGATAGGCCTATTGAAGTCAATGAGAATGACCTCAAATCAGAAAATTTAAGCAAAGACTGCACAGTGATTGAGAATAAGAGGGGGCCTGGTCGACCTAAATTGATTAAAACCGGAAAGCCGGGACGACCAGCAAAACTTTTTAATCTGGTTACGCAAAAACCTGAAAGTGCGAGCTTGATGTATGAAGAGGCAGTAAATCCATCTGTACAAGAAGCCTTAGAAGGACCTTATGCAGCTGAGTGGCAGAAATCGATGGAAGCTGAGTTCAACGCTCTGACACACAGCAAGGCCTGGACATTGAAACCACGCCCAAAAGATAAAGCTGTCATTGGTTGTCGGTGGGTACTCAGAACAAAGTATGGGCCAGACGGTAATGTCGAACGCCGGAAAGCTCGGTTGGTAGCGAAGGGCTATAACCAACGCCCAGGGATTGATTTCCATGAAACATTTTCACCTGTTGCGAGACTTAGCTCAATAAGACTAGTTGCTGCCCTAGCAGCTGAGTTAGGCCTTACTTTGTATCAGCTTGATGTTGTAATGGCCTACATAAATGGAGATCTTGACGAACAGATCTATATGGAACAGGCGGACGGTTTCATTACCCCTGGAATGGAGCGTCTAGTTTGTTCACTCGAAAAGTCCATATATGGCCTAAAGCAGTCGGGCCGACAGTGGTTCAAAAAGTTGCACGAGAGACTAGAAATTTTTGGACTCAAACAATTAGATTGTGACAAGTGTGTGTACTACATGAATGATGGTTGTGTGACTCTTATCGTGGTTGTTTATGTAGATGATTTGATCATAGCTACAAACAGTAAAGAAGCCTACACAAGATTGAGAGACGATTTGTCTCAAAACTTCCAAATGAAAGACTTAGGAAAGCTGCACTACTGTCTTGGGATTGAATTCAAACAAGATGAAAATTCAAAGTTGGTCACTATGTCACAGAAATCGTACATAGAAGATGTTCTCAAAAAATTCGGAATGCAAGACTGCAAACCGGTAAATACCCCATTAGATGGAAACAGCAAATTATCCAAAGCCATGGAGCCATCTACGGAGGAGGAGGCAGAGGAAATGAGCGAAGTTCCGTACCAGCAACTCATCGGTTCTCTGATGTACCTCGCAGTATCTACACGACCAGACATTGCGTATGCGGTGAGCTCTTTGAGCCAGTACAACCTAAACCCCGGAAAAGGACACTGGGTTGCGGCGAAGCGCGTCTTGCGATACTTGAAAGGTACGAGCAACCATGGACTAGTCTACAAGAGATCTGGTGCTGAACTGATTGGATACGTGGATGCAGATTGGGGAGGAGCCCTTGATGACAGAAGATCATACACAGGCTACGCCTTTCAAGTGGCAGGCTCTGCCGTGACATGGGAGGCGAGAAAACAATCCACCGTGGCTCTTTCAAGCACTGAAGCAGAGTACATGGCTCTTACGGAAGCAGCAAAAGAGACAGTTTACTTACGAAACCTGTTAAAAGAAATCGGGTTCTTGAGTGTTAATGCAATGCCAACTCTTGTTTATTGTGACAATCAAGGAGCAGAAAAGCTCATGCATAATCCTGTGTACCATTCTCGTACCAAACACATTGACATTCGGCATCACTATGTGCGTGAAGTTTTTGAACGAGGCGAAATCAATGTGAAATACATTCCAACAAACAAGATGGTAGCTGATGTGCTCACGAAAGGACTGTTCGGACCAAGCCATCATCAGTGCATACAAGGACTTGGCGTGATAGACATTAATAAAGTTAACACGTGTTTGAGAGGGGGTGTTGTGTATAATAAATGAACATTCTCTTAACTAGGCCTATAACAACAAACACGGGTTTAGTAACTATTCTACTTTTAGATTTATGAAGCCACTTCTCTGATGACGTCACCAAAGCGTCTTAGCAACGTCTTTGTTAGTTCCGGTCTTTATCTCCGAGTGGCGAGCATGTGCTCTTTGTTCTTTAATAGTTTATTATTCTTTCATAAATAAAACTAACAAATTTTGGTGTAAGAATCTTTAAGAAAATACTAACATATTTTTTCTAGGTCAACAATGATCAAATGTTACTATTGTTATTTTATAGTTAGTGATATAATCTATTAAAAGTGACAGATGCAGATTATATAACCTAAAATATGAGTCGGTGAAAGTAGATCTAGTGGCTTTTCTAGCTGTCAGAATGTTAGTTGCCTACATTCAGGTTTAACTATGACTTACCATACAGCACCAAATGCATCTACTAAAGCAAGCGAGCCTGTACAATCTTTGCGACGAAGCTGCAATCTCACACCACCAGGGTGCAGCATCTCCCTGCGCAACTGCAACACTTGTTGTTCTCGTAGTGTGAGTCGGTTTGAGCCCACCAGCTCGACGCTTCCACCTGGGGTCGCTTGCTACACACAAAAAAACTCATTCTTGATTTCAAAACTTAAATCCTGGAGGTACTTTCATGGTCAAGGACACTAAGGCATTGATCTCTCACTTCTGAGTTTATCAAATTGTTGTTATTGTCATTATTTTTGTGTGCATTGCATTTTACTGCTAATTCGTAGGGTCACTGACATTCTGCAAACCATTTTTTCACTAAAAGTTTGAGAAATCCATTTCAAAAGCACCAAAACTTGTTTCAAGAGCAAAGAAATTATTGTTACATATTTGTGAGTTCAAGAAATAGAATGATTAAGTTATTTTATTTATACACGAAATCAAAGTTTTCTCACAAACTCTTATTATTACTCATATTTTAAAACCAACTTAATGTTTTAAAGGCTAGATTTCATTTTTCAAGTGGCCTATAAACACACCCTTAGATATGTAGCCAATATTACATAGAAATACTTTATAATCTCCGCAACAAGCAATGCTTCAAAAACTTTTAAAAAATAGATGCATCTTGACTCTAATAATAAAAATTTAACTCAAAGACAAATGGTTGACAAAATTAAATAATAGTCAAACCTTCTATAGATTCCAGAAACTTTTTGTTTCAGTTTATTGGTTATGTGAATAAATATTCATTGTTTGTTTTGATTTCTTTAGCTATAAAAATATTACTATTAAATTTCCACTTTATTGTACATATTAAATACAAAAATCAATAGACGCAATTGTATCTAAGGCTGAAGAATTTTAATAGCCTACTTACCTCAATTTTGAAGTCGGAATGTAATTGGTGTATTAATAAATAATACTTATATCATTATTTAAAAAGTATCTCTCAGCAATGATTAAGACTTAGTTATAACAAAAAATTTAAAATCTTATTAATATGAACATTAGGAAAACCAAAGGATTCATTTTCAGACATAATTTTTTCTTTCCTTTCAAAGTTGTCATAATTTTAGGCCTATATTCAGGGCAGCTTATTTTCAGGTTGATACAGTAAATAAGGTATACTATGATATTATCTGTGTATTTAATATTAGAATTATAAACAATGTAAATTAGAGATTGGTCGAATCCACTATTTCTCAAATCCAAATCTACATTTTATTTTTGAATCTCGAATCCGAATACTAGCAAATCGTTATAAATTTTAATGCTTTACAAATAGACCTACATTACACAATATAGGCCTAAACTGTGAATTAAGGTTTATTTAAATCATGCTTTCACATTTAATCAACCCCAACCCCCCCCCTCGCAAAATATAGGTTAAAATCCAGCCAAATTAAAAAATCTAGACTCATATTATTGTTTAAAAATAAAATCAATCTAAATTTGAGTGTCTTTTAGTTATTTTTAAAAGTGTTGTTAGAATGGGTTAAGTTTCTAAAAAACATGTGAAATAAACAGATTAGGCCTAGATATCCTTTGATCAACTTTAATAATCATTAAAGAATATTTTATTGTATTAAGATAGCAAATATAAAAAAACAAACAGATATTTTTAATAAAGACTAAAACAACATGCTTAACTATTAAACGTACATTGGAAATAGTGAACTCAATAATGCTTAGGTATGCTTTATTATTATTTTCTTTTATATCCATTATCTATTTTTGCGTAGAAAACAAATATATTCGATTCTTGTGATATTCAATTTCTGAGAATACATTCTATTGAAAACACGAACATATTTTCGACTCCAATATGTTCATTCCCATTTTATAAGGCAGGACTACATTTGAATATTTCTACAATCACTTCAATAACATATTAAAAAAAACTTAAGTTAAAATCAATTTAAAAATAAATAATGGATTAGCAAGTCGTTATTCGATTCTTAAAACTTGAGAGTGCTTACTAAGTGATCAGATTACCTGAATCGATTTTAAACAAACAATCAATATACAATACGTAAGCCGGTACGGATAAATAAACAGTTTTATCGCTGTCTGACTGTTGACAGTATTTATTTTTCATGAAACCCAACAAAATGTGTAACTTAGGGATCTTATGCAATAAATTGGGGTTCTTTACATAGTTGTAGATGATTAAACCCAGTTGGGCAGTAATAATTAACAGTATATTTATTTTAATCATCACTCGGGCTAGTAAACATAATATACTTCATGGCGACTGACTTTATATTGTGTGTAATGGCGGCTGACTTTGTATCATCCGTAATGTGCTCTTATTTCTGTTTAAAAAAATGTAATTTGTTTAATTTATTTCGAGTTTATTTGTAATTCTAGTTTTGATTTTCAGTTTTTGAAGAGTTTTGATGTGTTTATTAAAATATTTACAAGATTGTTCGTGACATGAAAGTTTTAGAAATGAGCATGTGCCGAAACGGTCGAGTCCAAGTTTCCCATACGATTGGGAGGGTAGGGTACTAGGCACGTAAGATTTTCCACACCTAACAATTTTTTATTTTTTTAAAGGGGGGATAGCCAGCACACTTACCTTGGTGATACTGGAGTAGAAATTGTTTAGATATAACACTAAAAAACACATAAACACATTGTTAAGTACAAGCTTTCACTGTCACAAACAGCTTCCTCAGGTCAGGAGAGTAGACTGATTTCTTGGTTGAACTGTAAGGTTGACTGTCCACAGCTGACTGTTTTTCAGTTATGACATCACTGTATAGATAGCAGCACTATGAATAATGTTATATTGAAT
>CABEEJ010002133.1:79277-91238 GCA_901482245.1 Timema douglasi
TTTTTTTAATGATGAAAAATCAAATATTTACTGACCATATATAGGGTCTCTATTCACAGTGTTAATTACAGAGAAATTTAAAAAGGTAGGCAAGTTTGAAGTCTTATCAAGAGCATATTTGTTGTTCGAAAAATCTAAATCTAAAAGTAGACTCTTTCAACAACCTAATGTTGATTCTAATGAGATGAGATATACATTTTTCTTATGTGTAGGACTAGCCCTCATAGAGCAGTGAATTTGCTTTAAGACTCTTAAAGATAAGCATCTATTAGCCCACATCGTAAGTACTTTATGCATCGAAGTTTTGAATTCCTTATATTATTTTTAATGAGACTTATTCACTTATCCAAATCGTAAGCATTGGACGTCAGCTATGTCAATAAGGATCCTGAGAGACATATTAAAATACAACCCTGTGATGCATGGGACTGACGTCATCTGGAATGCTGAGTAGTATACACACTCCACACCATTCACATTTGGAATTCCCAGCGTTATTCTCTCTATTTAATTTAAAAATGAACAATATAGTTCACTGTTAGGAACAGTTAGTTCAAAGTGATTTATTTCACTGAAATGAGCAGTATCTAATTCTATAGGTTGCTAACTAATTCATATAGGTAGTTCGGCCGTTCGCAAACTACTTCTTGTGGTTCAGTTGTTGGTCAAACTTCACCGTTCCCGACCAATAAAAAAACAGCTTGTATTTCAGTCATTTGTAACCGACCTACATCTTGCAGTTAGTCCTCCCCCAGTTTGCCAACTACTGTATGTGAGAAAGTTATTATTCCCCTCTTGAATCACTAGTTACATAGTAAATTTCCAGTCAGGGGAACGTTTTTAAAGTTTATTTAAGTGTGCTAACAAATCATAGAGAACCTATTATTTTTTTCAAAATAGCCGTGATGAGCTTAAAATCGACATAAAAAAATACTTAAATAAGGAAAAACGGCATTTTTTTGATCAGAAAAATAATAGTTTTAAGTCAAATTAAATTATTTACAACAGTACCAATGTTAGATTAATGATACAGTTTTAAAACGGGTTATCTTTGGCGGGGTTCAGCAAGAGTATTTGCCTTTAGTAGCCTATATCCTAGCGAACACCTGAGCCAATGATGTTGTTATAGATATTTGGACACATAAAGGCCAACACGATAAAACTGAAGGCCAGATTATGTTGAGAGCCACCTCCTTCGGAAATCCGAATGCAGTGGACGCAGTATACTAAATAAATCCAATGTGTGTGACGCGTGTGGTCCGTCCGATGCAGGCCAGTGGACACTTACCATAAGATAGCTGATTGCATCTAGTGAATGCATTTGGTTAACGATCTAACTTAGCGCTTTATTCTAGTTAGCATCGATTCTTTTTAATGTGACATTTTAATTTATTAAAATTAAAAAGTAAGAACATTAGTAATATACCAAAAATCAAATTAAAAATATACATTTGCAGTTACCTGGACCTGCCGATAAGGATGTGGCGCTGGTTGCAATCTTCTTTCTACTTCCACTCTTGGGGGTGTGCCTCCCAATATTATTCTACTCCTTTCACTGCCAGGCACAGTGATAGGTCTCGTCACATGTTGTGCAAGATTTCCTTCAGATGTCGAAGAGCTTCTGCGTCTCCTCCTCTGGTGATCTCCTGTAGAGGGCTCCTGAGAAGACGAAACAACTTGACTTCGTTCCTCAACTAAACTATTTCCTGCTTGACTTCTAGAGGTTTCAGGGAGCCTCGAGTTGGAATTATCTTCTGGTATGGCAGAGCCATGTTGGATTCTGGTCGTAGTACCGGTAGAAACACTCACCAAATCTTCCCTTATGATTGGTGAATGAATGATGGGTGACAGGAATACACACTCATAATGACTATTAGAAACACTTAAGGGTTCAGTATCCAGTGAATTGTTGTTTACATTACTAGGGTTAGTCCTCTCTTGTATCCTAACTTCACCACTGATTAAAGATACATGCGCAGACGCATTCGAGAGTACAGACACAGTCGATGTTCTCGAAGATCTATCGGACGGTCGAGCAGGAGTCACAGGTGGCGTGTAGTACAGTTCGTTGACTTCTTGAGTATTTAAGTCTTCGGATAAGGTTGTGTTGCTGGTGGTGACGTCAAGAGGAGGAATTAGTGAATCTGCAATGAAACTGAAATTGAAGATACCCTGCTCATTGTCGGGTGGCAACTGATCCGAGCTGACCTCTATGACTGTGACGTTGTTATCGCTTCGCACTGAGCTGCCTGAGGAGGGAGTGGAATGGAGTGACGTACTGTACAAAGTTGGGGTCTCAGGCACTGAAAGGGCTCGACTGAGTGCTTGGTGTTGTCTGGAACAATGAAAATGAAAATTTAGTTTTTAAGTTTTAATACATCTGTGTGAATAAAATCAGAAATGTGAAATCGACTAATATATGGTACTAGGATGGGGATAGAGAATTCCAAAAAACTGCACCAAAATTTATGTAGAATAAATAAAGAAAGCTAAAATGTGAAAAAACATCCCTCACTGCCAGGTCTCCAAAAATACGGTCAGTAATGGTGACCATAAGTTTCTGAATGACGAGTTACTTTCTGTATAATATATACAGATATTAATTGATTTCTTTTTTAAGCAAACTAAGTAATAGTTAATCAATTTTTGGACACACAAGGTAGTTTTTGTATTTACTTGAATATAAGAGTTTGTTTTCATTCCTAACGCTGTTTATAATCTAATATGTATGAAAAAAGTGCATTGAGCAAAAACATTTAGTAATGAATAAAATGATAAAAGTATTAGGAAAAAAGTAGAACACAAATAAAAGAAAAGACACTAACACAAATTTACACACACTTCAATATTTCCATGCTATTAAAGCACCTTCCTCAGGAAGTAGTAGTAATTAGACTGAAGAGGATGTTGTCTTCAATGATGCCAACTTGATTGGAAAGGATGAAAACTTCTCTGATGAAGATTAAATTCCCTGAAAGTTTGTCATTTAATAGCATGGAAATATTGAAGTGTGTGTAAATTTGTGTTAGTGTCTTTTCTTTTATTTGTGTTCTACTTTTTTCCTAATAATTTATCATTTTATTCATTACTAAATGTTTATAATCTAAGTAATCTTACATGATTATATTAAGATCATGTTCAGTTTGTAGAAAGTTTATTTTTAAGTTAACAACAAACCATTGTAAATGATTATCGTCATGATTGGTGTGCCAATGTAATAATATATTTTTCATTAGGGGTGTGTGAATAAGTATCTTTTCAAGTAAAGTTTAGTTTGAGTTTTTTTTAATCAGAGTGATATAAAGTATTATTTGTACAAGAAATATTTCAAGTGGAATTTCTGTAAGAGATCCATGCATTAACTCCGAATAAGTACAAACATGCTTTTTTTTTTAATTATGTTTTTTTGTTAAAAATTAAGTCACAAATATTTGAATTACTAAGTAAATATAGTATAATTGTGCAATTTTATTTTAATTATACGAAAGGAAATAGCTCTATTGAGGAACTCTTATTTGTTTTGAAATTATATCTTAAAAGTGAATCAAATTAATAAAGCGAGGAATTTCAAGAGAAAGATTGAAAATTCTGAGTAATAAAATATTTTAAATTTTGTAAAAAGCTTTGAGTCAAGTTTAAGTGGCTACCAAAACTCTAGCGAACTCAAATTTTCTAGTACTTGCACACCTCTATTTTGATTAAACATTTAGACATGTAGGTTCTCTATACTAGCTGGCGATCAGCTAGCCGTGCTGGATAGAAATAAATATTAATTCTGTTCCACTGTAAAATGTCTAGAAATGAGGTAGCCCAATAGCTAAATAATTTTATAATAGTGGAAATTGATAAAACTAAAGGAAAATGGAAAATAAACATACAAGAGTAAATTTTATGAAGAAAGCCCACCTAGGGAAAGAGGAGATACGTGGGAAGAATACATGTGTGAAAAAAAAATGAAATTGAATCCTTACTGAAATTTATTATTTTACCTTTTAAATTAAAATTATGGCCAATTTTGTTGACTCAAAATGTGATATCATGATAATATTCCAATAACAAAAACAAAGTTCCCTCAACCTATTTAGTTTATTTCCTTCAACCAAAGAACAAGGTAAAAGATGTGTTTAAACCTGCTATTTTAGCGGCCATAATGTGGCCAGATACAAAAGGGGGGTTGAGGGGAGGGGAGGAATAAACAATGCTTAAGAAAGTTATATGATTATTTTTAACCTCCTATATTTCATTTGTTAGGTATTTAAAAATTCTACTTCAATTTTTCTATTAGTTAAACTATACTGTTTGGAATAAAAGTTGATTTGCTAACTTTTTTTAACCAAAAATACATATTTTATTTACCGGCATTTCATACCAAAATCCAAGTAATTATTCAACAAATTCCTATCATTTTATTTGTTAAATGAGGGTTCCTACTAATTAATCATATGCTCTGAGAAACTAGCCTGGTATAGACGGGTGGTTCCGAGTGTGTGATGTATAGGGAGCTAGAGGCGGAGCCCATCTGAAGACTGACGTTATCATAGGCCTCTCTCTGTGGGGGGTGAGAGCTGTCATCTGACGAGGAATCCGCGCTGGTACTACCTTCCACTGAGCCAACTGAGCTGGAACTGTCTGCAATCAACACTTTTAGTTAGTCTGCATGTGTTGGACCAAAACCAATTTCTTACATTCAGGTTATATACTTATGTACTAATTAAGGTAACGTTTTAGGGTTGAGGAAGGTTGAATTTAGAGGAAGTGACCCGATAAACCTTTATCTCCCCATCATCGTAAGTCTAGTCTACTGAGAGAGTGATGCCTTAGACCATGCAGCCATCGAAGTGGGCTAGTATTTTGTTTTACTAATAGTGTCGATCATTAAATCATTAAGTATACAACTATGTACTATGTTACTTCTATACAACCTTGTTATCCATGTTGTTTTTAAAAATAAACTTAAATTATATCTGGAATTTGTATTCTGAATATATGCAATTATCTCCTTTCAATAGAAGTGTTTTATAATTATATAGTAGTTACACAACATTGTTTTACGGCTGTGAGCAGTGGGTTTGTCAGGAGAAGCACAAGAGTAAGATGAATGCTGTTGGAATGAGATATCTAAGAAATGTATGTGGAGAAGCTTGCATGGACAAACTCAGCAGTAAATGGGTGCTGAAGGAATGCATTTTGAAAGGAAGTCCAATAGATCAATGTGAAAGAAGTGTCTTACGTTGTTTTGTGTATGTTGAGAGGATGAGTGTGGATAAAGTTATGAAGGTAAAGTGTGTGGATGTTAACGGCAATGTGTGTAAACCTAGTATTCTATAAAATCCTAGGTTTTCTATAAAATTCCTAAGTGGTTTTAGCAAAGTATAAAATAAATTAGTTTTGCTGTTGTATTTCATACTTTTCGAAGGAAATTTATAGCGTAACCAGTCATTATATATTACCGAGAATAATAACTAACCTAACCTAACATATTCTAAAATAACATAACCAACTTAAATCTTAGGAATTAGGTGAACCTGCAATAAAACGACGCAAGACTTTAATAGAAAAGATAAATTATTATTATTAGCACCGCGTCTTAATACCTGTTCGGGTTATACGCTCTTACGCTAATGTGTAATGGTAGGGTGATTGTAAGATGAAATGAAGGACCTACAGTTTAACGGGGAATCCGAACCACGATGGAGGCCTGGCATTCCCCACATTCACAAGATGTGTTGTCAGAGGTTAATGAAGGGTTTGGTAATCAGATAAATAAGAAAAGATAAAGAACTCAAAAACAAGTATGAAATACAACAGCAAAACTCGTCTATTTCATACTTTGCTAAAACCACTCTGGCATTATATAGAAAGTCTAGGCATTTTATAAAACGCCTGGATTTCACACATTGCCGGTGACATGTATAAAAAGGAAGGGGTATGCCATATAAGATGTAGCTCAATGTTGTAAATGAATGTGTGAAAATGAGAAACATTAAGAGTTTTAAGAATAAAAGAGCATGTATGACTCGGTGTATGGATTTTGTTGAAGTGAAGGAAGTATGCAAGGATAGGGAAGTGTGGAGAAAGTTAATGAGGATATGAAGGTACAAACTTGTTTTTTTGAGCTATATTAACAGTTTCTTGCCTACCCCGTAATGGAATGGCTTGATTATGTATGTATGTATGTATGTATGTATGTATGTATGTATGTATAGGAGTTTGTTTTCATTATTATATTTTTTATTTTTAATATGTTAACTAAAGTAAATAAAAATAAACCAAAGCTCTCCCTTTGTTTTCATTATTATATTTTTAATTTTTAATATGTTAACTAAAGTAAATATAAATAAACCAAAACCCTCCCTACTTCATTCAGGAGTCAAAAAACATGTTATTTTAAATAGCCTTTAGACAGTCTTATTGTATTTTTCGCAGCATAGTGGTGCTAAGGATAGAGTAGAGGTTTTAGGGTGGAGTGGCATGCTCGAGTTAAGCTTAGATAGTGCCATGTCATTGTTTATATCCTCCTCCAATTTGGTGATCATTTTTTAGCTACTATTTTTTTTTACTACTGGTTTGGATTGTACACTTATGTAACAATTACGCTAACGGTTTAGGGATTAATAACGTTATATTTAGAGGAAGTGTATGCACATTTGTGTAGAGGGAGTGTGGAAAACAATTTTGGAAAACAACCCTCAATACACCCGACCTCGATCTCTCCATCATCAGAAGTCTAGTCCAGCGTTTCCCAAAAGGTGTTCCGCGTAACCCTGGGGTTCCATGGAAGGGTCAAAGGGGTTCCGAGTTCCGTACAAGAATTAACTAAAACGTTCGTAGAAAACAGTCATAACATAACCACGCTGTCGCGTAACAGTAGGTATATATAGTATCAAACAGTGCGGGCGGAGCGGGGTGGTTGGGGCCCCGGACCAGTCGAGTCAGTTACCGCGACAAGACTGCACATATTTACGACGTAAACTTTACTTATGTGTTTGGTGTAAAGAGAAGAGATTGCAGTGATAGTTATTCCTAGTGTTTTAATCTGGAATTTTCGATGTCCACGGGTAGATTTTTGATTATTCGTAGTAGGGCTGTAACAAACCGACCTCTTTACTTCTGTGAAATGAATGGTAGGTTTTAGAAATTATAGGCTGCTATAATAATGTTCCTTTTTTAGATTTTTATTTTTTGTTCTTACTAATTATTAATCTAATCAAATTTATCCTTATTTCTACCTAAATATGTAAAATGCAATTATACTAAAATTTTGACCCACTTGTGAGTATTTTTTCTATTTATTATTTCAGTTTATGATAGTTTATAATTTACTCAAAACAGGGCCTCGCAAGTGGCCAAAGTGTCGTATCATGTTCACCAGCAGAGTCTACTGAAAATATTACAGAAGAAGCTGTTAATGGTTTTTCTGTAAGAAAGTTATATTTATTATTATCAAAGTCAATCTGTTAATACAGTCTGGCCAATAACTGGTTGTCTTAGCTTTCGCTGATTAATTTCTTAATTTTTGTTCATTAATGTTTATTTAATTTAATGTCTTGGTTGTTTATTATTAATGGGTATTATTATTGTTTGTTAATTTATTTCAGGGTATGGTAAATACGGAAGACTCTGGTCCTGGGCAAGACCGACAAAGTACACCAACCAACAAAAGGGCTGAACCTCAGGAGAGAGATGCTTCAAAAAAGAGGAATTATGACGAATCCTACTTATCCTTTGGATTTATTCCTGTAGGAATTGCTGAAAATCTGGACGGACAATGGGTAATTTGCAACAAAATTCTGTTTAACAGCTCTTTGGCACCTGCAAAGCTTAAATGACACCTTGAAACCAACCACCTGTAACTGAAGGATAAAAGCTTAAGTTTTTTTGAAAGACACAAAGAAGTAAATAAAACTGGTGTGGCTGCTTTACACAGATAATTAAAACGCAACAGAAGCATCATTCCTGCTAAGTTACAGAATTGCTCGCGCTGGTAAACCACACAATATTGCAGAAAATTTAATAAAGCCACAGATGACAAAAATCGTCAGCTGCGTACTTGGAGAAGATGCAGTGAAGAAAGTTGCAGCAGTCCAGTGTTCCGACAACATCATATCTGATCAAGTCCATAAGATTCCAAACCATATTGAAGATGAATTAATTTGTAGATTGAAAGACAATGAGGTGTTTGCAATACAGCTTGACGAATATACAGATGTCGCCAGGTTATCAATACTGCTTGTTTTCATGAGATACCCCTTCGGAGGATCTATTGAAGAAGATTTGTTACTCTGTGCACCTTTGGAGACCAACACAACTGGAGAAGAAATATTTAGTCTTTGATAATTACATCTGTAAACACCAGCATATTGATTGCAAAAAATGTATTGACGTGTGCAGCGATGGTGCTGCAGTTATGACCGGCAAAATAAAAGGAACTGTAACAAGAATAAAGAATGTTGCACCTAAATGTATTAGCAGTCACTGCCCTTGTCGCGAAGAAAATGCCACCCTACTTAAAGAAAGTTCTCAATCAAGCCGTACAAACTGTCAATTACGTTAAATCCCACCCACTCCAGTCAAGGCTTTTTAAAAAAGCGTGTAAAGATGTAGGGAGTCAGCATCAATCACTTCTTCTACACACGAAAGTGAGATGGCTTTCGAGAGGAAAAGTTTTATCCAGGTTATTTGAATTGCAAATGAGCTTAAGATATTCTTCGCTGAACAACCCATTTCTGCATCCGTTAGTACACTTGTTGAACTATTGCACGATGAGCAATGGTTGATAAAATTGGCTTATTTGGCCGATATATTTAATAAACTCAACGTAATGTGCAAGTCCTTACAGGGAAGAACCACAACCATGTTTACAGTAAGAGATAAAATATCTTCACTTAAAAACAAACTTGGTTTCTGGATCGAGTGTGTTGAACAAAAAAGTTATGAAAGTTTTACTTTTTTAAATGGCTTTCTGGAATAAAATGAGTTGCAAGTAACCTCAGATGTGGAAAAAAAACATACATGAACATTTGCTTAAACTTAAAAAAATCCTTGAAAGAGTATTTCCCGGATAAGTTACAGGACATCAACTGGTTACAGAATCCATTCGCAAATCATACCAAATCATCGATGCTAACTGTGTTAGAGTATGAGAATTTGATTGACATTAAGTGTTCATTCCTTATAAAACAAAAATTTGAATCAGAAGATTCTAATTTGAATTACTTTTGGATTGGACTTAAAGATGAATACCCTGCAGTCGTTGAGCAGGCTATTATGGTTCTGCTTCCGTTTGTGACAGCTTACCGATGCTCCAGATCTTCGCGTTCAATTGTCAGACATTAAGCCTAATTTTAGTGCTATTATAAGTAAATGTGTGAAAAAATTTCATTCTTCACATGAAATAGTTACGTGTTTTTTTTTGTACAATAAATGTTTTATAATACTCATAATAATTATTTTGTATTTATAATTATTCTTTTTTTTTCATGTCAAACATGAAAATATTCATACTACACTACAAGGTACAATCAATTTTGTTATTATCAAAATGGGGTTCTGCCAAAAAAAGTATGATCAATTACGGTTCCGTGTCAAAAAAAAATTGGGAACCTCTGGTCTAGTCTACTGTGAGAGTACCTTAGGACATGCGGCCACCGAAGGGGGTAATTTGGTGTTAAATTCCTTTCGTGTATTACTTTTCTCTTCTTTAATGATTTTATTCAATTCTCTAACTAGTCCATCCCTTTCTTCCCTCTCTACTTTTACTCTCTTATGGAACCAATCTCTAGGATTTTTTTCCAGTTTTCCATTTTCCTTTAACTTATCATCCCACCATGCTATTTCTTTTACCCTTTTATTTTTATTGAATGTTCTACTACACACCTCCTCTGTTACCCTTACTAAAGAATCTCCAAGATATTGTCATTCTTTCTCTACCTTTTCGATCTCGTGTTTCGGTATCTTCTCCTTAACCTCTTCAATAAAAAACTGTAGTTTTAACTTCTCTATCCTTCATTTTCCATAATGGGATCTTCCTTTTTATATTTTCACTTCAGTATCTTCTCCTTAACCTCTTCAATAAACTGTAGTTTTAACTTCTCTATCCTTCATTTTCCATAATGGGATCTTCCTTTTTCTATTTTCACTTTTGTTCAGAATCTTCTTAATTTCCAGGTCTGCTACTAGGAGTCAGTGGTCACTCTCAATATTGACCCTCGGTATTACCTACACGTCTCGCAAGAATTGTTGACATTCTCAATATTGACAAGTGGTCACTCTCAATATTGACACTCGGTATTACCTACACGTCTCGCAAGAATTGTTGATTTCTTTGAAGGTTATCACATAGTCAGTTATGCTTTCTTGATTCAGTTCCCAATAGTACCCCATGATTGTGTGGCTTCATCTTTTCCAGTGCCATTACCAATCACCCAGCTATTTCTGACGTGTTTGTCCAAATCCAAGGAGAAATTACAGGAGATATTTCAACTTGAAAGCCAAAGAGAAATATTAAGATTGTACTAATGATAAGAACATGGCATAGTTCTTAACATGATGTACTTCACATTTTTTTAAAGAGAGGGTTCAAGGTCTACTGTTCACAGAAATACTAGTAAAACTGTAGTAACAATAAGAACATAGAGAGAGAAAGATTTACCAATAGCATAATACTTGGGTTATAGCAATGATAAGAATATGGGGAGAACAAGGTCTACTGCTCAGAGAACTACTAGTAAGACCTTAGTAACAATAATTACAGGAGGAAGTATGGTATACTGTTCTCAAAACTACTAGTAGGACTATGGCAACGAAAAGAACACGGAGGAAGCGAAATTTACTGTTAACAGAACACATGGACTATAGTGATGATAATAGCATGGAGTGAGCGAGGTCTACTGCCCACAGAACTAATAGTAATTTTATTAGCGCCTTTTCTTATAAGATATTTGAAACATAAAAATACAAAATTTTTATCTTTTATTTCGCGAGTAGTATTGAGTAATAGTGTTTAGCTACCTGAACTTTCTGAAGAGTGGACAGGTTCCACACCTGGAAGTACAGTCGAGGGTCCCGCTGGTGGTGGAGGGAGGGGAGAGTTGGGGTCCCGAGTGGGGGCTAATGGCAAGCGAGCTTCTGGCATTTTGCTGTATATGTTCTCCTTAGGTGATAGGATCTTCATCTCACGAAGCTTGGAACGGATAGTCTCCACCCACTCAATCATTAGGTCCCTTTGACAATAAAAAAAGGAATAAAAATTAACATCCTTTTAGTGTAAACTACATTATAATTGGTTTGTTGCCCTTCTAACAAGTTTTATTAAATAGTTCATTTTTATTAGTAGCCTACATTCACACTAAAGTTATTAAAGACTTTATATTTTTACATTCATTATTGTTTCCAGCTTGTGGCCTGAATCAGCTTTTTATTCACGTTTAAGTGTTTGATAGCCTGTGTTATGAAGAATCACATACCAAGTGTCGACCATTTGAACTCACCACGAAGGTGCAGTCAATCGTACAAGGTCGGAACTCAGTGTCACCACAAATTCATACTCGTCCTCCTGGGGGCAGATGGTTGGTGAAACATGGAGACAGTTGTTGAGAGAAGTGAACCAGTCGGGCTTGTGTGCCACTGCCACCTTTTGATCTGAGTAAAGCTCGAGAAAAGCTTCAGAGTCGTCATGCACACAAAACACAACCCACACTCGCTCTCCTTTCTGAAAAATATAATGTTGACCTCTTACTAATGAGGTGGAATAGGAAGAGCTGACAGCTAAAAAGTAACTAGATTCTCAAGTCATGTAATTTGGAGCTGTCAGTTTTGGTAGAGTAAGTTTACCAATTTTGTCCACAAAAAATAATAATTGTAGTAATATTTTCTATATAGATAATGTGCCTGGACTTTGATACATCCTTATTTTAGAAAATATTACTACAATTTCATATATATATATATATATATATATAT
>CABEEJ010002133.1:91664-111565 GCA_901482245.1 Timema douglasi
AGGACCTACAGTTTAACGTGGAATCCGAACCACGGTGGAGGCCTGGCATTCCCCACATTCACAAGATGTCTTGTGAGAGGTGAAGGAAGGGTTTGGTAATCATATAAATCTGTGCCGGGACCGAGGATTGAACCCCGGCTGCCAGCATAGAAGTCTGACACCTTACCCCTAGACCGCCAGGTCACCATTTTTTATATAGAAACTAGCATTGATCCCTGAGTAAAATTGCAATTTCATCATAACATCTTAGGGAAGTTTTGTGGTCATATTTATATTTTATTTTCATTGGGTAAAATATCACCACTGTTGTGACTCCCTATTTACTCTATATTACCATTATTTTTCTGTCAGGTTAGCCTAATAATTGGAAGTTTAGGTGGCTGTGAAGGAGGAATAGAATATATGCCTGGTTAGGGTTTCAAATAACTGGTGTACTGTCAGTATTAGATTAAAGAGTAAATAGATGAACAGGTTCTGAAAGTCTTAAGCTGAATATGGTTGTTGAAAGTCTGTGAGTGTCTAAGGCTTGAATTGTTCAATTGTTCTGAGTAACTCACTTTTTCTCAAAGAATCTATAGTGCATTTCCTGTGCACGCCTCTGTTAACCACACACATCACAAGAGCGACTCTTCACCAGCCCCTGATACTATAAATTACTCATTTTACAGCCACCTTAATCGACTCTCAAGATTCAGGTTTACAAAGATTATTACAATGGATACAGCACAAGTTGAAAATACACTATTAAGTTGAGGGCATTACACCACTAAATATATCAATTGGAACTAGATTTGAAATACAGTATTTTCATTTAAAACATACTTGTGTTTAAATCATTCAATTTGGATGCAACTTAAATACGTGGGATGGGTTCAGGAGTTAGGGGCCAGACCAGTTCCAATGTACGTTCAGGTTTCACAGTGTTTTATGATAAAGCAAAGTATGTAAGATACACTTGATAGGACCAGTGAAAGGTTACAGAGAGGTGTTGCAAGCTACTAGACCTGTTAGTCTCCTGGTCAGGACTGTAGAGTCAAAGTCGGAAACAGTTTGGGGTGGAGTCGGAGTTGGTACATTTTTACCTACATAAAAATAAAAACATATAACAATATTTTGTATTTCTTTTTACTATATATGACCAATATTTGTAATTTGGATTGAAAAATGTATTCAAATATAAATTCACAATGCCAAAGAAGCTTCACATGAAGACATATGTATTGGAGCACTTTATTGCAGTAAATTTGTTATTACCAATTAATATACATTGTATAATGTCAGTTTTATTTGGGTGCCGGGTAGCCAACCCTAACTACAACACTACCGCAGCACCGTAGGGACTTACATGGTTGGGATGGACCCCAAGCGGCAGGGGTTGGAATGAGTGTTTCGTGGGGAGTGATACTCGAGTGTTAGTCCAATAATTCATATTTAGTAATCGATTCAGATGACTAAACTACTACATAGGTAACCGAGTAGATCTCCTGTGATGAGGGAGCATGCACGATAGCAGGACTCTCAAACCTTCCTATAGACCCGCGATAGACCCTCCGGTGGGTGGAACCACCAAATCGCATTTTATTCGGTCGTTTTGTCAGTCCTTGCTAGATGCCGACTCCCATGCACTCAGCATCCTCCAATCACTAAACAAGGTGTTATTACTATTACTTAAACTTGCTGATCTTGATGTATCCAACAAGCCAGGAAGGTCCATCGGTCGCACCGTGCTCGCTCGTCAAGGATGAAATCTATGTGAGATGTATACTATTCTCAGCAGGATGGCAACCTCTTGCCAGAATGAACTTTAATAATTATGCTCTTACAATTGGTCATTTTTGAAGGATTTGGAGTTGGACAGTAGAAAAATAGAGGAGTCAGAGTCAAAGGCTTGGTGTACCGACTCCACATCCCTGCTCCTGTTCACCAGTAGGTAGACTCGGTAACTCAACCCAACTGAATCCTCAACTGCCTTAAATAGAACACAGATCAGCAGTGGTGCAGCTGTCTTTTAAAATGTCTTCAAGGTGGGCTCCCATGTCACACAACAAATCATATTTTCTCGCTCGACAACTGTGAGTGGACTTTCCTTTGCTTTCCCGCACCTTCTTGAACTCGGCTCCCATCCTGTGATCCTCTTGATCACCGGAACCAATCAGGGATTTGAACCCTCACACAATAGGGATTTGGCTACCACTTAATTAGCAATTATCAGTTGAATTGTGTGATAAGTGCCTTTCCCAGTTCTCCACCGAATCATGCTTGGTTTATAGTAATTATTTAATCCCCGCCTCAGTGGCTTCTTGTCTCATATTGCTAAGGTGGTAGAAATAACATAAATTGGGAGCACAATTCTACAAGACAAAGTTGAGATCCTTACACTTTGAAGAAAAACAACTTTTGTAAGCAGATCCTAGTTTTAGTTTATATGATGGTAAAAACCTTGAAAAAAAAAAGCTACAAAAATCCATTATGTGTTTGCCTGGAGAAATAAATTTTCAGTAGGACTTAAATTAGCTATCAACCTACCTTCGGGAAGGCACCTATTCTTCTTTCCACCGATGGTAACTTTTTAAGCCAGGCATTCTTGTGAATTTCCCTAAACAAAACTGTAGACGAATGTCCTTGGGTTGCATCTTCTGGTCTGGTACCAGGGGGAACATCACCTGAAATTAAATTAGAATCAGAATTTAAACAAATATAAGCTTCGAATAAATAGAAAAATAACACCTAGACACGGGAATCGAACCCCGGTACCTTAAGCTTAGCCAGTCGAGTTTCTACCACTGAGCTATCCAGGGATCATTTTTCTGTCATATTTTAAAGCAAAGCCTGTGATGAACATGTGAATATCATCTGCTACCGAGAGCTATTATTGATATCAGAGCCACAGACTCGGTTGTTGTCTTATGCTGCAAATAGTACAAATACAATGCATGTTCTAAGCGAAACCATATTGAGAAAGCAGCACTATACAATTAAGTAACTATAACAGGCAAAGTTTGGGGGATAAAACCGAGTTGCTGGTGCCTGTGGTATCAGTGATTGCTCTTAGTAGTAATGATATTCACACGTCCATCACAGACTTTGCTTTAAAATATGAGAAGAATCAAGAATAGCCCTGAGCACAAGACGATCTCTGGATAGCTCAGTGGTAGAGCATTGGCGTGCTAAACCAAAAGTTCCTGGTTTGATTCTTGTGTCCAGGTGTCATTTTTCAATCTATTTGATTATAATCCAGATACAACTCATACGTCCACATTACACATATATATACACTTGATTGTAAAGCGTTACTTTCTTCCATAAATATAATCTTACTTTTCCAAATCAATGGCTAAAGATATATTCTGAAGATGATAGTGAACGAGGGAAGGTGTGAATTTTGCTGTAGAAATAATAATTTTAAATGGAATCTTGGACAAAATGTTACTTTTTAAGTGAATAGATATATAATCTGATTAATTATGTTATATATTAAAAAATAAATTGTAGGCCTACTCCCACCTCTGTGCCTGAGAACTCTGTATGCAATTCAAGACAATCCCATTGGGGAAAAACAAGATGTTAGGCGATCTTAGTGTGGACCTAAAGCTGTCCAGTGAATGGTCACACTAACTGTTAGCGGTTGAACTATTCTTCGACATTTCCTGCAATATTCTCCTTGTTTGTGTAAGGTGGTGAAGTATAGAACTGCTAGCTATGTAGATACAGGTAACTCTGGTTGTAGTGAACATTCGGCTAGAGTGAACCTAATCTACTGGTCCCAACCCACATACATTTCAATGTGTTAAAAAATGTATTTATAATGAACCCTAAACTTAGGTTTTAGTGAACAGAAAGAGTTAAACTTTCAATAAGAAATGTCACTCTAACATCATAATTCTTTGTAACATAACTTTTTGGTTGTTTAAATTTGAAGACAGTGATTCTCTACCAGAGTTCTTGTTTAGGTAGCATAAAGCTTGACTGAAAATAAGGAATGCGGAGGGGAAACTTAAACAGTCAATGTACTCATTGACCTGACGGGTTTTAATAACTTTGTCTGCAGCAAATAAAGGAAGACAGTCTTCTGAGTTGTATTGATACGAAAGGAGTTATAGGATAATAAATGACAGTTTGTGGCCATTTAGTAAACTAATCCCTTGCTTCGAGAGGGTATATGAAACTCAAAAATAATACTTGTCGTCTACTTAGTTTAGTTTTATGAATGCAAGGATAGTGTGGAATCAAATGTGGAAAAAGCACCGTCTCTAGACAAGGACCTGGAAAAAAATTATAATTAAAACAGTATACATTAAACAACAATATAAGTAACTGATTTTTTTAAGATTAAATAATAAATTCCAATAAGGAACGATTTTATTTGAACTCTTAATTTTGTTTGTCACTAACCCACTACTTTCGGATTTAAAAAAAAACAGTTTTAGTGAACTTCGGACATAGGCTAGGTCTAGGGAACAAAATATTCGAGTCTGTATAGGTTAATTATAACCTAAGTTGTCTGTATATGGTAGTAAGCATAAACACAATAAATAGTAGGTATGCAAAGATGTTTTTTTCAGACAATACCTAGAACATTTTTTTAATAATCACACAAAACCAAACCAGTTTAGCATGACCAAATACTTTAAGACAATCTTATTTTTAGCATCTGGATAGGGCTGGGCAATATAAGGATTTTGCTGACAGGATATACCGTTTGTGTTAAATCAGTAGGCCTATCCGAGCATGACGCCTTAGACCATTCGGTCACTGAAACAGGTGTATCGTGAGTAGAAAGAAACATCACCAAAAAGGATGATGCATCATCGAGTTGCAGTAGTAAAAGTATTTGTTACAGTTTTAGCAAAGTTCATCTAAACTTAGAATTAAAGACAGAAAATATCAATTGAAGCATTCCAATACTTTGGTGTCCATATATTATTTTATAGCTGGTTATTAGTGACTTAAAGTTCTTACTTGCGATATATTGTGGTTTATCTATTGTAGTTGATCCAAAATAATAACATTGATCATATATCAACGTCAATATTATATTGGTTTTATGCTATATATTGCCCAGCTCTAGCAGAACTAAAAAGAAATATAGTAGTAAAAAGCCCTTTATTTTCAAAAATATTTTGTGGGTGTGATAGGAGATAATAAATCCAAGTGAAGAGGCCTACTGGTACCTTCCAATACAATGTGTCCTATTAATTTTTTGTGTATGTATGCATGTGTTGTGTTAAAGAATGAAACTAGTAGCAAGCTAGGTTTAGTATGATTCAGATAAACCTTTAATGAAAGTTATCAAGACAAGTTCCATTATGTCCATGTGTCAAGTCATGTAGCTGCAGCTGTTAATTTTGATAGGTGATATAAATGCTAGAAAAAATACAGTAATCAATGTTGACCGCAAAAACTATGTTTATATTTTCTAAAAGTTTCTTCCTGCCAGAATAAATTATTATTTATGAATTTAAAAAAAAAATTCTAGTTTGAAAAACAGGGAAGTGATTATCTATCTTAAATAAAGTTGCTGGACAAATTTATTGTAAAAGAAATTAAAGGAGTTTAAAGCGTATAGCCCGAACCAGTAGTAAGACGCTATGCTAAAAAAAAAAAAAAGTTTGAAATCTCTATTTATTATAATATTTAGCACCGCGTCTTACTACCCGTTCGGGTTATACGCTTTAAGTACTAATTACGCTAATGGCTTAGGAATTGGGAAGGTTGAATTAGAGGAAGTAAACCTGCATTTGCGTGAAGGGAGAGTGGAAAACCATTTAGGAAAAACCACCCCCAGTTCACCCGACCAAGATTCAAACCTCTATTGATTTTACTTTGGAATGAAGTAGCACCAAGCCAAAAGAAGGAATTTACTTAAGCTTTCCAATTTAAAAGGCAACCAAGTTGTTTTGTTTCTTACTACGTGTTCAGGTTATTTACATATTATTGTATGCACTAATATGTTAATGTGGTGGGGATGTGAATGGTTGAATTTAGAGGAAACTACTCACATTTTCACTTAGCAAGAGTGGAAAAATATTTAGGAAAAATCACCCTCGACACAGAATATCGTGATTCAAGCTATGATATCCTCGTCATCAATAGTAGTCTATTTACGCAAGGTTGGAAAAACCTGGATTAGTTAAAAAAAACAGTTGGGTTATATTGAGTTTTATTGTTGCCTTTTTGGGGTTATATATATTATATTGGATTTTTTGTGGTTTAATTAAGTATATTATTTTTGTTATCTGATTAAACCAATAATTAAAATATTGATTATTCGGGATCCAAAGAAACATATTTTAATGTTAATATAATTATGAAAGGAGAAATAAGAGACATAATAAAGTAAAACAATAATGCAACAATGTAATTCTTGGCAACAATACTGTACAAGCTTGCAGGTTAAAAAAGATACTTTTTATAGGAGGAGAAAGAGGTGTGAGGAGGAAAGGAGACCATGTATCAAATTACTGGCAAGCCAGCTGCAGAATTTATGTGTTGCTTTCTTTACTTGATGATAAAAGGTAAGAACTTTTGTTTTCTCATTTGCTTTTTGACAAAGCATTATTTATAGGGCCTAGTATTATTACAGTGAAGTAGGTACCTTAGAATTGTATTATCCCAAGTTGATAGTTGAATATATTATTTTGTTCAACCAATTAAAACATATTTTATATCTTAATTTATTGTATAAAAACTGTAGTTCCAAAACTTGTGTATAACACCAATGGGTTTGAACTAAAAGGTTTTCAACAGAATGACTAACAATTAAACCATTTTAACGATATTTAGGTACAGATTTTAAAATGTCAAAAATAGTACTTAAAAATTGATAATTTATATAATGAAGGCCCTATTAAAAAATAATCCATAAGTTAGATGTACACCAAAGATGTTGGTATCGCTATTTATAAAGGTCGCTTAGCAAAAAAAAAAAAAAAAATATTGTCAAGGTTAAATTCACGAAATGGTTAGCTTTATAGGAACATTAATAATAGTATAGCTTTGTTAAAGTGTTCTGAATTACATGATACACACTAAACGATTACATGCTCAATAATAAATAATCATCACTGGTAAGGGCCGAAACAAGTGGAGAACCGTGAACACTGAGTGAAATTCTTTAAATTTCTTCTATTGCATATAGTTATTAAAAAAAAAATTTAAACATCTATAAACACAATAAAAGCAAATTTCTAATAACAAAATTAATTTTGTAAATTATTCTTTATTGTTTGATAAAATTTAAGAAAACTCTTGTAACTCACAAAGGACCGTAAAAATATTTTAAGGACCATAGACTTTTTAAATAGTATTCAAAAGAATGACACAACATGGGACCCAAGGTAGACTTATTTTAATATTCAATAGTTAACATTTGTATTATTATAAACTACACAAAACAAACAAAACCTAACTTTTCAAGCATCAACAACATGTTTTTCATTAAATTTCTAATTCAGCTTGTTACTTAAAACAACTTAAGTTTTACATTCAGGAATGGTTTTCAAACCAATCAAAAGGTTTTATGGATAGACATCTACACAATAACTCAAATTGAGATGTTTTGTGCAGTGTTACACAATATGGCAGAACGCTATTGAGTCAATAAGGAGAGTTTATTTTATTTTTTTACTATAGAGTGATTTTACAATATTAATTTTATTTTGTTATCATTAGGAATTTGCTTTTTATGTTGTGTGTATAGATGCTAAAAAAATATGACATATAAAAAAATTAAAGTCTCGCCCTCTGTGAGCACATCAGGAAATACTACTTAAGATACAGTACCATGGGATGTTCTTCGTGATTGAGACATTCTTGGCTGATCCATTTGTTATCGGCAATAGTTTTACTGCTAGTCACTGAATAGTCTAGATACATCAGCAGCTGAAATAATAGAAGCAATACTTCAATTAAACCTGAAAGGGTTAGGCTAGTAATTGTATAAACTAAATATACAAAAAATACAACAGCTACACCCCCACATGCTCCAAGAAATAGAATATATTCCAATGATGTTAATCAAACTATAGGCCTACAATAGGCTTGATATATTTTTACAAAATGATGACAAAAATTAAAATTCCGATCTTGTTAATAGTGATAATAAAGATGTAATTAGGCCTCAAGATCTGATAAGTCCAAACCTGATTATACATTTTGTGGATTTGTGACAATAATGAGGCATACATAATCAAGTCACTGTCAAGAATGTGTAACGGGAAGTGAATCATAATGTTGAAGACTTTTAGTCCTAATTGGGGACTGACAAAATATAGGCCTAAATTACAAACGTCAGATAACCTGACAGGTCATAAGGCATAACAGATGTATTAATTTTATCAAGTAAAGATAGAGTTGGGAACCTTCTAACATTGTATTAATGATGGTATTTAAATCAATAAAAATGTCTTACCTTTATCCATTTCATAATAAAATGCCAACATTGGTCTAACAAGGAACGGAGCCATTAAATAACTTTCACTTTTCCAGCTAACAGTGCCATATTGAGCAATATGGCGCGTTCCGCAATAACAAAAAAATACCGGCAAGAAATTTAAAATGAACGAGAATCACTAAAATATTAATGTTTAAGTTGTAACTTTTATTTCATAAATTGTAAAGACTAGACCATGATAATTTCTAATTGGTTATATAAGGGCAATTCCCTCTCATATAATATTTCTTATTTTTCGTAAAATAATAGCGAACCTGCCAGGATTAGAACCTGTAATCATTTGATCCGTACGACTATAAATAAAAATACTAGCATATTTAATATTTCAATTTAGGAAGAAAAGGAGATTCATAAAATAAAAATTGCCCTGCCATTTGTGTCGAAGGTGGGTTTACAGCCACATTAAAAAATAATATTCAAGTTCAACTGAGTTTTAACCTCAACCTCCTATAGCATTCAATTTAAATAGGTTTATATTCTAATCTTATTGACTTAAGAAATGAACAAAAATAAATATTTAATTAGAGGAGAAACTACTCAAATAATATAAGGTTAACTTTAAAATGTTTAAAAATAGAACAAATTGATCGAAATACAACAACGTAGCTAATCTCACAATCAACCCAATAGTAGGCTAATTTGTAAGGTAATAATAGTTTAACTTTTAAAATTTACATAGCCCTATAATGGCTAGTGGCGTAGAAAGGTAGGCATAGGAGAGCAAGTTCTAAGTAAGTGAAATACAATACCAGTGGCTCACCAAATATAGTATATTCTTGAGTGTGGGGGCGCAGGACTATACAATCAAGGACTCAGCTAGAATGCAACTTTGAACTTTGGAGGTTGCGGGAGGCCAAGAAAATTTGGTAGTTTTAATCATTCGAATGACAGTCAGTCGAAGTTATTTAAAATGGACGTGGGGGAAACTGGCTATTTTGTGCTTTACGTACTTTATGGCAGTAGGAACTCGAAAGTTCATTGCAGCGTTTCCAAAAGTACGGTACCTATTCCTCTCTTGAGCTAGTTCTATCCATTTCACCTCATTATAACCTATCCCTCTCTTGAGCTAGTTCTATCCAGTCCACCTCATTGCACCCTATCTCTATCTTGAGCTAGTTATATCCAGTTCACCTCATTATACCCTATCCCTCTCTTGAGCTAGTTCTATCCAGTCCACCTCATTGCACCCTATCTCTATCTTGAGCTAGTTATATCCAGTTCACCTCATTATACCCTATCCCTCTCTTGAGCTAGTTCTATCCAGTCCACCTCATTACACCCTATCCCTATCTTGAGCTAGTTCTATCCAGTCCACCTCATTACACCCTATCCCTATCTTGAGCTAGTTCTATCCAGTCCACCTCATTACACCCTATCCCTATCTTGAGCTAGTTCTATCCAGTCCACCTCATTACACCCTATCCCTATCTTGAGCTAGTTCTATCCAGTCCACCTCATTACACCCTATCCCTATCTTGAGCTAGTTCTATCCAGTCCACCTCATTACACCCTATCCCTATCTTGAGCTAGTTCTATCCAGTCCACCTCATTACACCCTATCCCTATCTTGAGCTAGTTCTATCCAGTCCACCTCATTACACCCTATCCCTATCTTGAGCTAGTTCTATCCAGTCCACCTCATTACACCCTATCCCTATCTTGAGCTAGTTCTATCCAGTCCACCTCATTACACCCTATCCCTATCTTGAGCTAGTTCTATCCAGTCCACCTCATTACACCCTATCCCTATCTTGAGCTAGTTCTATCCAGTCCACCTCATTACACCCTATCCCTATCTTGAGCTAGTTCTATCCAGTCCACCTCATTACACCCTATCCCTATCTTGAGCTAGTTCTATCCAGTCCACCTCATTACACCCTATCCCTATCTTGAGCTAGTTCTATCCAGTCCACCTCATTACACCCTATCCCTATCTTGAGCTAGTTCTATCCAGTCCACCTCATTACACCCTATCCCTATCTTGAGCTAGTTCTATCCAGTCCACCTCATTGCAGCCTATCTCTATCTTGAGCTAGTTCTATCCAGTTCACCTCATTATACACTATTCCTCTCTTGAGCTAGTTCTATCCATTTCACCCAATTATAACCTATTCCTTTCTTGAGCTAGTTATATGTTGTTTACATAATTATACCCTATCCCTCTCTTGAGCTAGTTCTATCCAGTACACCTCATTACAACCTATCCCTCTCTTGAGCTAGTTCTATCCAGTACACCTCATTACAACCTATCCCTCTCTTGAGCTAGTTATATCCAGTACACCTCATTACAACCTATCCCTCTCTTGAGCTATTTTTATCCAGTCCATTTCACTACATCCTATCTCTTTCAGGTCCATTATAATGTTATCCTCCTGTTTGAGTCTAGGTCTTCTCGATGGTCTCTTTCCATTGGATTGACCAATCAATACTCTGAACACGGTTCTAGATTCTTCCATTCGCGCTTCATGTCCTTTCCACCGTAATCTGCGAGATTTGACTATTCTAATAATGTCTTGTAATGAGTTCAAAGTATGCAACTCATCACTTTGTAGCCTCATTTATTTCCCCGAACCTTAATAAAATCACCATTCGCACCAAGTATATTCCTAAGCACCTTGGAAATAGGAAAACTCAAAAATACTGGGATCAGCCCAATAATTTATTTTAACCAGTAGCTACATTTCCTCTTTCAAACCCTCGCCACGTTATGATATTATTGACCTTAAATTTGATCAAATATTTTGTACTCAAATCATTTTGTGCAATGGTTGTAAAGTCAAAACTTAAGCGAGGAAGCGACATTATAGGGGGAACCTTCCAACAGTTTAGTCGGCAGTGTGCGCGCTCCGATAAACTCATTCATATTTGAAGGGTGAACAATAGTTCCCGACACTTTGGTTGGATACAAGTTGGAGTGAAGTCCAACTTGTCAGTTGGATTGTGATCAACTCTCATCGTGTGCGCAACCCCATTCAACACCATTCACTTTTACTATCCAACTAAACTGTCTAGTCGTTCGTCTGCACCTAGCCCTACTTATTCATGACGTGATGCGAAATTGGATGTGTTACGAGGGATTTTTAAGTATCTATCAAGTGTGGTCCAAAGTAAACCCGAGCCTAAAAACTAATATATAATGCAACTAAACAGCCGCAGTAATAGTAGTTCTAGATATTTTATCAGCCTATATGTTATTTTGATATTTTTTTAAACAATGAATAAAGCAGAAAAATGTGATCAAGTCAAAAGAACTTATTTTAAGAAACATTTATCCTCTATTGAATAGGACTACATATATCTAAAAATATCTTCCTCGCGTCTATTTTACACCCTCCATTTACTGTGCCCTTATAATGTAAGCTGCTAGTATCTTTGGCATGTGTATTACACACACGTCAAGAAGAACGAACCGAACTTCAATCACCACCAAAAACCAACTCCAACTAGTTTCTAGGAGGCAAACAATTTTCCAAAACTAGTCTGGGAGGATCACACCCAGAATAGCTTCTAGACACATCCAGCTTTCAAATGACTCGGGAGGGGGATCAGAAGCTTATTAATCCCCCCCCCCTTTTATTATTAAATGATTTTGCTAGCTCCCCACTCCCTCTTTGTCACTACAATAAAAAGGTCCCGCCACTGTTCAAGGTAAGACTCTTCTTACTACCTCTCTTTCTTGCTAACTACTTCTTCATAACTTAGTTGGACCACGGTCACCAACCAGGAGGATTATCATTATAGCTTAGTTGGACCACGATCACCAACCAGTAAGATTATCATTATATCTTAGTTGGGCCACGATCACCGACTAGGAGGATTATCATTATAGATTAGTTGGACCACGATCACCGACTAGGAGGATTATCATTATAGATTAGTTGGACCACGATCACCAACCAGGAAGATTATCATTATATCTTAGTTGGGCCACGATCACCGACTAGGAGGATTATCATTATAGCTTAGTTGGACCACGATCACCGACTAGGAGGATTATCATTATAGCTTAGTTGGACCACGATCACCAACCAGGAGGATTATCATTATAGCTTAGTTGGACCACGATCACCAACCAGGAGGATTATCATTATAGCTTAGTTGGACCACGATCACCGACTAGGAGGATTATCATTATAGCTTAGTTGGACCACGATCACTGACTAGGAGGATTATCATTATAAATTAGTTGGACCACGATCACCGACTAGGAAGATTATCATTATAACTTAGTCGGGCCACGATCACCGACTAGGAGGATTATCATTATAGATTAGTTGGACCACGATCACCGACAAGGAGGATTATAATTATAGCTTAGTTGGACCACGATCACTGATTAGGAGGATTATCATTATAGCTTAGTTGGACCACGGTCACCAACCAGGAGGATTATCATTATAGCTTAGTTGGACCACGATCACCGACTAGGAGGATTATCATTATAGATTAGTTGGACCACGATCACCGACTAGGAGGATTATCATTATAGCTTAGTTGGACTACGATCACTGGCTAGGATGATTAGCAATATAGCTTAGTTGGACACGATCACCGACTAGGAGGATTATCATTATATCTTAGTTGGGCCACGATCACCGACTAGGAGGATTATCATTATAGCTTAGTTGGACCACGATCACAGACTAGGACTATAAACTGCGCGTAGGTATGAATTAGGCCCCACCAACCTTTTTGCTAGGCTTGTTTTGGTTAGGTTAGATTAGACTAGGTTAGGTAATGCTAGGATTAGCTTAGCATTTCGTTGTGTTTTACTTTCCATCACTTCTCGTTTTTCGCTCAGCCTGAGAAAACCTTAACAACCATCCTAAACGGAGCGCCAACAGCCGGGGCCGAGTTAATACACCAGAACGCCTTGTTTACTATTGCCAAGTAGGAATTCATAGACAACTGTAATGTGGGATTAACGATCCCCTTTTAAACACCGGTCATAACAGGTATAAGTGGCCCAACAGCAATACGCCCTTATACCATCTATGTGCTTACCTCTTTCAATTCACTAACCACCACTGCGCTTAGCAAAGTTAAATACTGTAATCACATTTAGCATCACAAGTATTTTGGAACAACGCTAAATTAAATTAATTAATCTAATAAACATTTAATTTAGAAATGAATGATTTCCAGATTCTAATTATATCAAATGAACGCCTGTAAAAAATAAATGATGTAAATGGAATTTTATTCGCTAACATAATAATATCCTAGCCATATATTTTGCATCTGTAACTTTTGATAAGCAATACTATTCTTATAGCTCAAAGCTCTATAAAGCATAACATGTTGGGACTGCCAATGAGGATAGTTAAACCATAACAATATCCGTAACATAGGCATAGGGAACTGTGCTGCATAAGCCTTAGATTTGTTACTAAGTAGATAAGAGATAATTATTATTTGTGAACAAAAATTCGAAATATGTTAGTTTGCTAGCCACGATTACACAATAGAAAGATTCAGTATTTTATATCTAACACTGATTTTGATATTATTTAAAATATTTTTCTGATCCTTTACAGATAAAATATTTCGCCCGAACAGGGACTCGAACCCTGGACCCTTAGGTTAAAAGCCTAATGCTCTACCGACTGAGCTATCCGGGCGATTTTGTTAATGACAGTAATTTTAAATATTTCAATATAATGGCATTATATTAATAATCTCATAATAGTTTAGTTGTATTTATAACAACAAAAGTTTGAATAGTCTAAACGTCAAATTATATTTTAAATAAGAGGACACAGTTTATCTTATACAAATACTGTTCCAAGATTAGGTCATCTCTTAAATGGAGAGTTAGAAATTAATTTGCGCATGCACAAATATTTTATTGGATGAAAAGTAAATAAGAAATGGATCAAACCAACAGTCTATTTGGCCAGAATCCAAAGCTTTTTCCTCAATTATTGTTTTATATCGTGATGTAAGTAATATTTTTATAGGTAGATATAGTAACAAAATAACCAATATTTTCTTATACTTATTTTTTAACACTTGGTTTTTCGTTTATTGGTCTTTGAACAAAATATATCCGTGCGACCGCCAGTCTGCCTTTGTCCATCTCTTAAAAATACGTGCAGAAGCATACATAGCATATAATTCCACTGTTCAGAGGTTACCTCCCATCCTGACGCGAGACAAAGTGAGCTCGTTCTATGGTGTGAAGAGAGGCCGAGAGATGGCAGGCTATTTGTTACATAAATACTTACATTCATTACTAGCAGGTAGCGCTTACATTCATTAAATGCCTTGTATATGGACAGGTTTTTTGACTCTTCAAACAGTCTAATACATATTATATTATGTAGATATAAAATGTATATATTATACATATGTATGTATAAATAGAAACTCAACTACAGCCGTCACTTTTGATTACTCGTAGGTACCTAACATGCTGTCTAGGTACTTTTGAAAGACATGGCATGCCAGGCCTCCACCGTGGTTCGGATCTCACGTTAAACTGTAGGTCCTCCATTTCATCTCACAATCACCCTACCATTACACATGAGCGTAAGTGCGTATAACCCAAACGGGTAGTAAGACGCGGTGCTAATAATAATAATGTAAGACATGACCAACCATAAACCAGTCAATAGAATATAAATTACCGAAAAGAGTCTAAGATGGATGAGAGTGTCCTAACGTCCTTTAGAAATTGTCAATGAATGGGAAAGTTTAATACTGATATCAACGAAAATGCCTTCCCATGGGAGGTTTGTAGAGCAGAGCCTATGTATGATTGGTCAAATGGGACTAAAGTGGAAGAGAAAATAATCAAAAATAAAGTTATAACGAGCTCTGCTTACCCTGGCAACACGACACCGAACTAAACTAGTCTTAATTAAACTAGAAAATGTCAGATAAATGAAAATACGTTTTATTTTAAAAAATGGAGACATATTCCTTTATTGTCATTGAAGCTTTAATTTCGATTAGCATCTCTTTAGGGTTTTCTACCACCGTGTCCTACTACCCGTTCGGGTTATACGCTATCTCTTTAGTAACTTATTTATTTACCTGTGCTTGGTCCTCCAACCGTCCGTAATGATGGTCCTTAGGGCGGTATTACACTGTAATATTTATGTTATAAAAGTTGTTTGATTAGATTAAATATCAGCTAACTTTAACGTTTCATAAAATATATTTTATAAAACGAACATCTGATAGGATTTTATTAAAGAAAATGACAATTTAGACATAAGAATCAGTAAAAATGTAATTGTACGAAATAAACAAAATATGCTCTAATATGACACAGATTCCACAATTATGATATAACTTAAGTGTAATTTTTTACGCTAAATTAAGGCAGAGTTAAGGGGAGTGTTTTTGCAGTTCTATTATTAAAACTTTTTTGGTAAAAAGAAATAAATTAGTTCCCCAGTAGAAAAAAAGAAAAGTTTAATTTTCTTCACATGGTGATATCAACAGTTCATGAACATCTGTCAAGGATGTCCTAAAATGTATTGACAAACTTTTTTACGTTTAAAAAGTTTACTATCGAGAGCTGCTATGCTCATGACAGATATTCAAGAACGGTTGAGGTCACCATGGGAAGAAAATAATGTTTGGCTATAAAAACTGCAAAAAAATGGTCTTACCTCGCGTCCCCTACACTCCCACTTTAACGGAGAAACTTTAGTGACCAGCATTTTGAAAAGTTCTCGTTTCATTCGTAAATATTTTAGACATGATTTTGGAATTTCAATCTCAAGTTTTCATAGAAGGCAGCTTTTAATTCGAATTATCCTACGTCTATTGTAGAATCTTTGTAATAACACGGCTTTCATCAAAAACAGCCTCAGGTATTTTATTATATATTTTATGAAATAATTATGTCCTCCTACTAAATAAATATGAGAATATAATATCACCGTTAGAAAGTTCAAGTTGATATAATATATTTTACGGGGTAAGTAAGACCTTTTGGATAGCGAATCTGTGTATAGAGCAATTTTTTAATGTGTATTTGATCTGCAAGACTGTAGCCAGCTAATAATTTCAGGGGGGAGGGGGGTTGGTCGGCACATCCCCCAACTGCCGGAGGCTAGAGAAAAATGATAAATGATAAACAGTTCTAGAAGCTCTCTGAAGTGCTTTTTTTGTGTGACATAACCCCCTAACTGCCGGTGGCAAGGAAAGATTCTAAATATTAAACATCTCTAAAAGCTCTCTAAGGTGTTTTTTATAGTAACATAACCCCCTAAGTTTGAAAGGCTAGACAATACTCTACATGTTAAACACCTATAGAATCTCTCTAAAGGGCTTTTTATGGAGACACAGCCCCCTAATTTATACTTTTGCCTTAATTTTGACATTGTTTGAACCATGGGCGGATCCAGATCATTTTCATAGGGGGTCATAATTATAAATAACATAGTTACTTACATTGTTATATTTCTGTTTAAAGCCATTTAATAATTTCTCATTCATATTTGATCTTATGCATGTTTTAAATCGTGATCACCCTCTCAAATTTTCTAAAATCAGATAGATTTTATAAACTATTTGGAGTAGCCCTCCTTCAACAATTTTTTGAATAATTGTTCACTCTAGAAGCTATGAATAGTTTTTTCCTTGATTTTTAAAAAATTAGATTATTTTATAAATTATAATCCACCATTTAAAGTGTGCCTCACCTAGACATTTTTCAAATATGGATGCCCCCTGAAGCTATTTAGAGTGATCATCATCTTAATTTTTTAGGTTGGTTAAATACCTCTAGAAGATAATCTTTGAAGTGATCTTCCACCGAGAAATTTAAAAAATTATTTCAGAACCTAGGTTTTTTGGGGTGTCCTTGCCTGAAAATTCTTCAAAATGACATGCATATAGAAGCTATTTGGAGACATTTTTGGAATTTGGATGACCTTGTAAGCTATTTAGAGCTTTCCTCCCCTAACTTTTTCGGCCAGTTAGATGCCTCTAATCTATTAGTTATTTAAATCGTTCTCCTACGGCTAATTTTTGACAAAAGACTGTATATATAAGTCATTTGGAGTTTGATTTAAGTCCCTCTTTCTTTCAGCCTCATATTCGATAATATAAGAGGATTTGAAATATATCTAGGGGAGGAATTTATTTCTGGGAGGGGCAAATTATTTCCTGGGGGGCAGAGTCCTCCATAGTTCCACCGCTCTTCTGTCCACTCATATTTTATATTCGATATTCGTGGGTGAACTGCCCTCAGACGATTATTAGTCTTCTTGGATGTGTGGTAGTCTACCGTCTATATGCGGAACAATATTCGTTACTCACTGTGTATTATTATTATTATTATTATTATTAGCACCGCGTCTTACTTACTACCCGTTCGAGTTATACGCACTTACGCTAATGTGTAATGGTAGGGTGATTGTGAGATGAAATGGAGGACCTACAGTTCAACGTGGAATCCGAACCAACGGTGGAGGCCTGGCATTCCTCTCATTACTCACTGTGCACGATAAATATTCTTACATGGAAAACGAATGTTATTTTTTCCACACTTGTCTGAGTCATGTCGAAAATTGAATAAACATGGACGAATAACGCACGTGTGGACCCGGCTTAAGTGGTGTCTGTGCGTATAAAGACAAAAAAACTGTATAATTTATCTTTGTTGTGTGTTCTTTCTAAAATTTGAACTTTAATTTCATTTTTTGTATTAATTTTCTAACTTTCACAGCGGGACAACTGACCCTTTGACCCCCCTCTCCCCCCTGAATCCGTGCCTAGTTTGAAACATAAATAAAGCCATATATATGTTGTTCATAAAATTTCAGGTTGGGGGAGGGGGGGTTGAACCACCACCCCCAAAAACACGTGACTACAGCCTTGGTACTAAGGACATTACAGATATGGCTTAGATAGACCCTTACATTATAATATATCTTAAGAATATGGTATATGTGTATAGAACAATCTGTTACTATGGATTTTATCTCTTACGTACTAAAAACCTTACGGATTTGGCTAAAGTCCTTACAACTCACATAATAATAAGTCTTACGGATAAGGAATCTACAGAGTAATCTATTACTGTGGAATCTACAGACATTGCATATATATACTTTTTTTAATATTTGAAATCTCTCGCACACACTTCCATGGCTCTTATATTTTAAAATGTTCTCGTGGAAAAAGAAAACACTTCGGTCAAAGAGCTCTGACAAGATAAAAGGATTGTAGGCAAGGTCTTTTCGGTTCCTCCAATATTTTCAAAATTATTCAAATAAAATAGTTATTGACTCACTTATGAATGTCTGAGTAGGTAGGCGGTTAGGTCCTATCTATTGATCTAAGGATATTTGATTTGTCGAACAAATGTTTGGACTATATTACATGACGCAACAGGATTCTTTTTTTTCTTCATAATTTTGTCGTTGAAAGGGACACGTCACTAAAGATTCTATTTCGGGGGGAGAGGGAAGGCAGTAAAGCACTTGCTCCCACCCCTAGTAATGTGGTCAGGGATCTATCTAGGATTGCTTTTAAATACCCTCTGATTCGTGACTTAGCGAGTCTCGAAACTAGCAAACTTCAACCGACACAATATCTCGTAAGACTGTTTACAGGGATATTTGTGCTACTAATACTTATGTTGTAGGAAAATAGCCAAATTACACTCAAATTCTTTAAAGCAAAGAAGATTAGTCAAAACTGTTAACTGACATATTTTTGCGCCAATATATTAAAAGTAATTTCTACAACCTATATTTCATAAGAATAATCTTATTTGACAGTCAGAAAAGCTACTAGACCTACTTTCACGCATTTATACCCAAGTCATGCTTTCTGCAGCTGCAACTTTTGATAGATAATATCACAACCTATAAAATAGCAATAATGATATAGTAAAATGGTATCATTGCTGACTGCAAAAACTATGTTTCCTACCAATTACCTATTGTATATATCTTTGTTTTCATTCATAATCACAATGACTCGCAACTAGTTGACAGTTCCTCTAAGAATGGCTTTTTTTCCACTAAGAAATGTAACTATAAAACCTAATATAACTCACAGTAGATAATTAACCAACTCAAATATGAATAGCTCAAACATTAACCTTATAAATAAAAAAAACTTTAGAAATATTTAGCACCTTTTAATAATTTAAATCGGGTTAAAAATAAGTATTCCAAAATCCTACCATCCAAACAAATTTGAAGAGCTAAATCAATGCATAAAAACACATTTGAAATCCAAGATATAAATTACCCTGTTAAATTTAATAAATGGTATAACTTATTCAATTCGACTGAAAGTGACCTTCATAAAACTTTTTTTTTCTTAGGGAAAAAAAAAAGTTGAATAGCTTAAGGTTTTGAAGAGCTTTTTTTCACAAGATGTAAATTTGGTTTTTCGTCGAAATAACTTTGCACCACTAATAATGGCATCTAATAATCTCACTCATACCCAGGTGCGTCAGGACCCCCCCCCCCCC
>CABEEJ010002133.1:111570-122686 GCA_901482245.1 Timema douglasi
ATGTTGGTTAAAAGCTTGAAAGTTGGGAATTTGGTGAGATTTGAGATCTGGAGTTGGGAAATTCTGGGCTTATTGCGTACCCCATTACTTTATATTATGAAAGTCCTTAACCACAGACTTGTAACAGACATATTTAAAATTTACCAACTATTGATCTCTACTCTACAAAAAATCCCAACTTCGAAAATCATCACATTGAAAGGAGATTCTTTCTGTGGTTAATTGTAGAAAGCTTAGTTAATCAAGTAGTCAATGCGGCGTGGAAACGAATCATAAGGGAACATGAGCTGCCCTGTAACAAAATTTACCTCAGCCAGCAATGCTTGAAATGCCAGCATTGTCAGCCAAAGTTTTGTTTATAGTTTAGTGTTTTTAGTTATTACTTTCGTGGCTGCTAGACTGTCGCAGTTTTATGATTCAAATTATAATATGATGTACAGCCAATTCCTTAATTAGGGCTTTATTAAATTTTGAAGGCATAAATGCAGCGAATGTTACGCAACATTTTATTGTTTCCTTATTGAAAGTTCTGACTGATGAAATGAGGACATTGAGATTATTGTTGGTGTTTGACTTCTCAAGTACATACTAATTTTTCTAGCAAGTATCCATACTAGTTTGAATTGAAATTATGTATCTTATTTCAGTTGTTTATTAAAATAGGCTTTCATGAAAGAAGTTTAAATGGGCTCAAGGCAACACTGAAGGAATAGGAGTAATAGGGCTGTGTTACATTGTTACAACTCGTAACATTTTTCATTTGATTAAGTAAACTACATTGAACAAAAAATAATAAAAAAATCTCACCCTTAACATTTTAAAATTTGGGATACATTTTTTAATTCGTTATTTAGTGTTCGATTTGCATGAAATTTTGTATAGTCATGTTGTTTAGAGTGCTGATTTTGAATTTGCCATAAGCTAAAACACTGGTTCACCGCCCCTCCCCCCCCAGATATATTTCATGCAACGCCCCTACTCATACCTCTAGGCCAAATAAACCCGTTAGGGTTATACCCCTAAATACTAATTACCTTAATGGGTTAGAAATTGGGAAGCTTGAATATAGAGTAAGTGAACACGCATTTTCGTGGAGGGAGAGTGGAAAATTATTTGAGATACGAAATAAACAGCCAGTACTTGAACCCCCACCCTCTTCGTCAAAGATGGACTAGCATGAACAGACTGAAACCTTAGTCCAGGGGTCTTTAATTTGCGGCCGTGGTAACATATTTTATGACCCACTGGCTCATGAAAAATACAAAATAATTTAAAGAGAAGAAATGACAAAAAAAGGCCTATATATTTTACATAATCAACTAATAAAATAAATAGGTATTTTCTTTATTTTTTTCTTACATCCATTATTGTTTCTAGCCTGTGGCCTGGGTCAGTTTTTAATTAAAGTCAAATATTGTTTCACTACCGGCTTGCTAGGCTTTCGTAGCTTCACATTCCTTATTATCCAACATAAGACTAGGACAGGCACAACATCCAGTCCCCAGACATTAATTTATCATTCTGAAAGGGTAAACCCACATTTCACCTGTGATTTTATTTACTTTTTTTACGTTAATTTATAAACGATTTTTGGTTTTTGAGCGAATACAAGTAATGTGTTTTAATACAAATGTACTTGGAACAGTCAAATGACAACTCTTGTCGACATGACAAATCGCGCTACCGCCTGCTATGAAACAAGACAGAACATACTTCACGAGATTTCCTAATTCAATCCGAATATTATCGGCCCGCGAGCCAACAAGAGAGAGAAACTCTGGCCCTTGTATATAAACAGAATGAAGACCCCTCCCGGCCTTAGTCCATGCGTCGTTACAAATAGAGTGGGACCACGCTAGTCCGAACTAATTAGGACTGAAGTTTGTCCGGATTAGTGAAAATTCTGTTTGAGTGGCAGGATACGGAAGAACCTTAAGGGAGACAGAGTATTTTAAGACATTAATTACAACAGTGATATTGGAATCAGTGGAATGGCTATTTAATTTTAAAATAACTATTATTTTTAAGATGGTAAAATGGTTAACTCGTCTCAACTATCCGTGCGATGAGATGTTTTCTTCAAGTGCGATAGAAGGGAACGTGAATAAAGAATTTTGTTTTTTTAGATTTCATTGTATATTTTTTTACTTGCCAAAATTAATTAAATATTGCTCCATTAGAAACACAGAGTTTAATTTTGTTCCCATGGTGATATCAACAGTTCTTGAATAGGCCTATCTGCCATGAGCATTTTATGAGAAACTTTTTTAAATTAAGAGAAAAGGTGTTCATTTAATTCAAAGACATTCTTTGCTCAGTCGGTAGCTCCTCTTGTCAACTGAGTCAAAGGTCTCGGGTACGATTCTCAATCAAGGTTCAATGTTAATCCTTTCTGAAAGTGGGATGTCCCTTTTCACACTGAGGAATCGACGGCCAGTGGATTAGACGTAGTGTCTATTCTGGAGTTAAGTTAGTTTCCAAGTAGAGAGGACTACCATAACTAAATCCTGCAAAAAGTACATCCTAAAAATTATGGGGTAGGGAACCATCACATTACTTACTTAACTTATTATTTATACTTGTGGTCACAGTCAGGGAAAATATGGAAATCCTAGAAAAGTCAGGGAATTTAAAACTGCCAGGAAAATTACATCTTTTCTAGCACCGCGTCTTACTATCCGTTCGGTCTATATCCCTATGTACGAACTAACTACTCTAGTTTAGGGATGAGGAAGGTTAAGTTGAGAGTAATTGTACCCGCATTTGCGCGGAGGGAAAGTGTAAAGCCATTCAGGGAAAACCACTCCCGTCCATCCATCATCGGCAGTCCAGTCTATTAGGAAAGTGATGCCTTGGACCGTGAGGTCACTGAAACAAGTTTCATCCTATTAAACACTATTTTTAAAAGATTGCTTTAACTTATAAAAAGTTGTATATTGGCAACTTAAATCGACTATAGTATTCACTAAATAAAGATCAATAGATAATATTTTGAATTGTTTTGGACTTCAACAAATTATTTTTTATTTTTCCTTGCAATAATTATGAAACTTTTAAGAACAGTACATTTGGTTTCGATAAGTAAAGTAAGAGTACGCTGTTTTACCACGTCAAGAAGAGAATATATACTTTTAAAAGAATACAGTTGGCAGCCCTATTTCTAAGTCGTGTTTTGATAGAATTAGTCTATTCATAAAGCGCACGTTGAATACGCATCCCTCTTTCAACCTCCTCCCTTAAAAACCGTTGTATTAGAACGGAGGGCTATTAATTAAACGTATACTTAGTTCCGATCACAAGCTGAATTGAATTCAGAATTGAACGATTCAACCAGGGGCCTTCTAAAGTGTTTTGTGTTGTGAACACCACACCCACACTGAAATAACCTTCATAGAGATTAGAGGTGGGTAAAATTCACTTCTCTCTAGAATCCGGATCTTAGAAAACATGATAAGCCCGCGTGTTTGACTTTCCAACATTGGTAAGAATGTTTGACTTTCCAACATTGGTAAGAATGTTTGTCTTTCCAACATTGGTAAGAATGTTTGTCTTCTCTAATTATTTTTATCACCGCGTCAGGTTCCAAGTTACGCATAAATTATAAGTTAGTTACTCTAATGAGGTATGAAGGAAGTATTTTAGAAGTAATCTACCCGCATTTGCAAGGAAGGATAGTGGGAAACTATTTAGGAGAAACCTCCCTCGGTAGACCTATACCTGACCTGTATTCGAACCCCGATCTCCCCGTCATCAGCATGCCAGTCCAACACGAGAGTGACGCCTTAGACCATTCGGACACTGAAACGGGTGTTGTCTGCACGTTAAATACCTCAAATAAATAAATAACAGAGGCTACAAGAAGCTATTTGGAGTGGTCTTCACTTGGTAACTTTTTGAAATTAATTAATTATTTGAGCAACCTCCCCCCTCTCCCCCCTCCCTCCCTGGGCGCACCACTGCTGTCACATTTCATTATAAAAGTTCTTTGATAAAATAAATATGATATAACTCTGACGATCAAACGAACATCTCATACAAAAGAATGTAGTTTACAAATGTTTTATAAAACATTTACATTATAAAACAGCGTGCTTTAGGGTTTTATCAAAGAAAATGGCGAGGTCTGAAGGTTTAACCCCTACAAGCAAAGCAGTTAAAATGTGATAGTCCGATATGAAAACACAAACTCCACACTTACACTAGAACAAATGTTTTTTTCTTTTAGTGAATAAATTATCTTTGGTGGCCAAATTTATGAATATGTCATGGTTCATTCTTAAAATTAATATTTTTTACATGAATGGCATCCATTTTTTAAATAACATACATTGGTCTAAATTTGAAGAAAATGTTTTGAAATGTAATATCACATTTATCAAAGGTTGTATCAAATCTTTTTTAATGTATTTTAGCAAATAAATATTTTTAATTTTATAAATAACCTGGCAGTGTAATTTATTTTATTTACCTGAGGTATTTAACGTGCATTTTCTAAATCGACTGATTATATCAGCATGTGAAAATTTCTATGAGCAAGAGTGAAAAGACCTACCAATTTTTCCGGAAAGGTATGTTCACACACCTTCCAGGGTTCTTTTACACGCCACAATCGTCATGTGACCGACGGTTTTACTTCCCCTCCAAAGGAGGTTGTGCTACGGATTTTCACCGCTCAAGAATAATCCGTCGATCTCAGCTGGGATTGAACCTACGAACATTGGGTCCTGTGGTGAACAACTTTACCCCAAAGCTACCGAGGTCGATGACAGTGCTATGACACCCTCACTAAAAAATTATGCCTATGGCCCGAAGTGTATTAAGACGTGGTGAAAAACCCATCATTACATAATGTCCACTGAAACTACGGGCAGAACTAAAAACAAGGATTCTAATTATGATACAAATATACTATTTTAACCCCCCCATTCTCACCCCACGCCAAAATAATATATTCTTGCACACGCCTTTGTTCTCAACTCGCTCATCCATAGGTGTAGTCCTAAGATTTGTATGTCTACCATTTTCACATCAACATTTTGATACAATTTAATCAAATTAATGCTGGAGGTTATAACTTTATGTTTACTTTATAAAGTTATTACCTTATTTTAATAATATAAAGAATTTGTCCGTTGTAAGCATTTCCTGATATCTACCCCACGAAGAGGTCTGATATTTAATAACTAGTAGCCCCTCTGCACGAATATGTGCACCTTAAGACTGGGATTTTTAAATGTTGATTTAATTTTTTTAATAAATTAAAACTGAGACGGAAGAAATACAATTAAGAGGTTACTTCTATGTTTGTTTGAAGCAAAGAAAATTGTTCTCAGGAGTAACAACGAAATGCATTGTGTGGTTACCCCAGGCAACGCCAGGTACTTCTGATAGTAACGAGTATAGGTAGGTGCAAAAATAAAATATAAATATAAGCGGTTAAAATTATAAAACCTGTTAAGTCATCGTTTTGGTTCCTTTAAGTTTTTTTTAGCATCGTATATTACTACCAGTTCGGGTTATTATACGCTTATATACTAATTACGCTGATGGTTTTAGGAATTAAAGAGGTTATATTAAAGGAAGTTTACCTCATTTGCGTGGAGGCAGAGTAGAAAACCATTGAGGAAAATACACCCTCGGTACAGACGACCAAGATTCAAACCTCGATCTCCTCGTCATCAGCAGTTTAGTCTACTGCAAGGGTAGCGCGTTAGACCAACGCGGCCCCCGAAGCGGGTAGATCTGACAGTTGCTCGCTGACTTAATTTGATGCAACAGTCTAGTGTTTGGGGGAGTAGCACTGCTACAATAGCTTCCAAAATGTATTATCTTTTGGGACATGTTAGTCGCATTTGTATCATCATTATATAAGCAATTTATAATAATTAAATCAAGTACGTGGACTTAGCGTCACGGATCGTTTGGTTTGTTGGTGCCGGTGGTTCAAATTCCGACCGGGGGTTTTGGGGATTTTTTTTAAGGTGGGAGTGTAGGTGACGCGAGGAAAAGTCAGTGTTTTTCGCAGTTTTTATAGTAAAACTTCATTTTTCTAAACTAAATAAAATATTTATTCAGTAAAAACATAATAGTTTACATGGTGATATCAACAAATTGTTGAATATCTGCCATGAGCATAGTGTCATTAGAAGATAAAAAGTTGTCATTAAATTCTAGGACATCCTTGTCAGATATTCAAGAACTGTTGAGGTCACCATGTGAATAAAATTAAATTTTATGTTTTTACGGGGGAAATATTTGATTTCTTTTGACAAAAAAAAAAGTGTCGATATAAAAACTACAAAAAACACATTTTCTCGCGTCTCCTACATCCCCACCTTAAACGGTTTCCGCCTTCTCCCTCCACAATATAAGGGTAGATTAGATCTGAATTCTACCTATCTCACAAGTGCAATTATATATAAATTGCCCGGACGGGTAATATGATTCAATGGAAATTATAATTTAAAAACTAGTATATGAATGTTTGAAGGTAAACAAGGGGTCACGATGGTTTCAAAGACTAAAAAATAGGGCCAAACCCAACCCAAAGAGGTTGTAAGCCCATGGTTTAAATGAAATGGACTCGCATGTGGAGGTAATATGGGGCACTTTTAATTAAAATAATATCTTAATATACCCGAGCCAGGATTCTAGCTCTGACCTCCATCACCTGCAAATAAGACAATATGCGACTGACGCCTACACTCACGCTCCCACCGGTGGTTTTTTTAAAATCTGAAATGACCTTTTTTTTCTTGGCTGTTTTGGAGACACCAACTTAAAAATAAATGATGAGAGCAAGAGAAGGTAGTTTACAATTAAATGTTAGGCCTAAATACACACCTTATAGTCACGTGTTTCATATTCGTATGATTGGACAATCTCAATAAGTGAGGTGAACTGGGAACAAGTACTCCTCAATAATATTCTCAAATGGAACATTCTTAGTACCGTGAAAATATACACTGAACTCTTTCATTCAGAAAATTGAAAATCCACGTTTTTGTAGTAACGAATAACTTTTTTTTTTACATGAATTAGAAAATTAATTCCGTTAACATTTAATCTGTGTTATTCGTTTGGTAGGAAATTATTTTTTAATTCATAATTTGAAGTGAATATTAGTTCGTTCTAACTCTCCTAAGAGCGCTAGAGACGCCGATAATAAAAGTAGTAGCCGCCTTCATGCACTGAAACTATAAACATAATAATGTAATATCTAAAAAAGATCATTATTTTGAAGAGGAAGGTCTTGCGATGACATCGTGTTTGTCTGAACAATGCAAGCATGTATCTTTTTTCGAATGATCATCTTGGCAACTTATTTAATTCTAAAGATAGCTGCTATAGCTTCTTTTTCCCGTACTAAAACAAAAAACAACAGTAGCTGTTTCTGTACTTTCCCATAACTACGAACCTAATCCACCGCGGATGTTTTATCATGGGAGAGGTCGCTAGACACTTATTGGAAACTGACTAGTAAGAATATTAGTATTAATAATAATAATAATAATAATAATAATAATTGTATCCGGCTCTCGGCGCTGATTTTCTGCAAGTTGACGACGAAGGTGAGACGCCAATATTCCCACAGTAACAAGTGAAGGATAAACCGGCTTTACCGGGGACCGAACTTGAACCCTAGCACATAAAGAAAGTTTTTTTATTCTTTTTCAGACTACGCTGAGATGTTGTACTTGGAAGAAAAAAAAAGTCAGCAGAGGATTAAACGCGTCATAAAGCTATAAGATACATCATGAGTAAGAAAGTCAGCAGAGGATTAAACGCGTCATAAAGCTATAAGATTCATCATGAGTAAGAAAGAGAAAATAAATGGTAATACGACACATTCGTACATACTCTCTCAAATATCCGATTGTAATTAGATTTTTTTTATAACTAGTTGGGATTTAAATCAAATAGTTTTCAGTAAACTACTTTTAGAAATTTTCTCATAAGGAAAAAGCGTATTATCTAGATGATTATATAAAACGCTCTTCAGATTTTCATTTTGAACAAAATTGCTATACCCAAATTTAAGTAAATTACATGTTTTTAATAATCACTCAAAAGTAGACTAACCTCAAAAAAAAAGTTAGGGAAAAGAATTTTTTTTTTTTCATTTATCATGTAAAAAACTTTATTTTAAACAAAATCTCTAGAGCCATTTTAGAAATATTTCTAATTTTTAAAAATCAATGATTAGTAAACAATTAGGAAAATCAATTTTTCTCTCTAAAAGAAGGATACAATGCTATTTATCATGTAAAGCACTTCTCATATATAAATTTTGAACAAAACCGTTAGAATCATTCTTAAAATAATTTGAATTTTCAAAAATCAGACATCAGCAAACTATTTTGAATTCTAGGGCTAGGGTTAAAATCATGATTTAGCCTTGAAATATGACCATATAACATATGCACATCAACTATGAAATAAATCGATCAAACCATTTCGGCTGTATTCTCAGAAAAAAATTGGAGGAAACCCGTTTTTGATTTATGGGTCAAACAAAATGTTAAGATCCAACAATCTTGATCTATATGAGAAATTAAAAACAAATCTTGATTTATTATGACAACTTTTGATATAAATTAAAACATAAAACTGTCAATATTTGTCGATTAATATACGCAGGTACTAGCAGCCAGGATGGTTACAACAGGGCAGGTACACTCGATATTATTAAAACACGCATTGATAAGCCCACGTGATTAAGACGTCAGTGTTGTTTGGTCTAGTTTGCTGGTGACGGGAGGGTCAGGGCTTGGGTCTAAGTCGGGTTTAATGACGTGTTGTTTATTCCCTCCAATTTTTTCCACTCTCCCTCCACGCAAATACGGGTATTTTTTTCTAAGTCTAACCTTCTTTATCCTTAACCCATGAATTTAAATGCGTGAATCCTCTTCGGACAGGTAATATGACGTAGAGCATGAAAAAAGTTTGAAAACTTCATAAAAAAACATTTTCAAATATATTTTACAAAACTACAACAGTGTAAGTTGACGTCAGTATCTCCCAAAATATAGTGCCTAGTTTAAGTGTGCGCGATAGTGGACCTCCTTTTCGCTTTTGGGGGTGGAGAGTGAGGGTTGGAGTGAGTCATAGTTGCTATGTTCACCAACAGGTGTCGCTAGTTTCGAAACATTTCTGCAAGTGCTGTTAGAATGCTGTCAGCCGGTTAATCTCTGGATTCCTTGAAAGTGCGGCGGCCTGAGCCTAGCCTGACTCACACACCTCTCCTGGAGTAACCTTTTCACTACCCATTTTAAATTACTGGCACGTGACAACGGTTGCTTCAAATTAATGAAGTAGAATCAATTTTAAATTTCTAGCTTTTGACAATCCCATAATATTTTAATAGTTAATATATTAAAATTTTAGCTACAAGGTATAAATTTAACTCTTTTAAATTTTAAACCACATTATATTCTTTAGTGTTTATTTCTATTTTAAATGAAAACACTATGAGCTACCAAATATATCATAATAGTCATATTCTAAAAAGATCGACAACACTATATTTTGTTTTGCAAAAATTTGCCAGCTCATATTTGAATTTTTTTAAATATTATATTCCATGGAAGATTTTATTTACAGCTTAGTTCTTAGACCGCTCAGCCACTTTTCCGTGATATTTTACGTGACCTGCAACTTTTTAACCGTTAAAACTTGCTGGATATATTTTCTAAGAAAGTCAGGATAAGAAAGGTAGAATCTATTAATATGCAGTTTACACACATTTGCATGAATAAACAATGAAAGGCTATTTAAGAATAAAGCATCTACGTATAAACTGCCGGGATTCAAATCGTCACTGGCAAACCGGACAATACTATATTGAAGCCTTTTCTGGATTGCCCACCTATTAGAGTTGAATAAAATAAATGGATACATTCCTAAACATTCTTAAAAACATTTAGGATGCAGAAGACAAACTTTCGCGAACTTTTCTTTCAGGTTTTCTTATTTGTATTCCCATCTTCCTAGTTCAATCTTCTTGGATGTGTTGGAAAGTAAGTATACCCTAATTTTGGTTAGAAGAACAGTTTAGAAAATTCAAACATATTTATTCACAGTCAACATTGATAACATTTTACTATATTATTTGAGTCATTCTATAGGTTTTGATAATATCTATTAAAGGTGACAGCTGAAGATAGCATGACTTGGTGAATGAATATATTAAAATTGATTTAGTAGCTTTATTAACTATTATTTTTATATTATTTATTTAGCACCACGTCTTACTAACCGTTTGGGTTATACGCTTAAGTACTAATTACGCTAATGGATTAGGAATTGAGAAGGTTGAATTAGAGGAAGTGAACCCACATTTGCGTGGAGGTAGAGTGGAAAAACATTTAGTAAAAACCACCCCCAAATCACTCGACAGAGATTCGAACCTCGATCTCCCCGTCCTCAGCAGTCGAGCTCAACACGACAAGCGCGTTAGACAACTACGCCATTGTGCGATGTAGAGTAAGTGTTCAATCACTAGTGAATCACCCTATACTTAATAATAATAAAACAATTTTAGAAAATTTTAATACCACATTCCTTTTCAAGAAATATGAGACTACATATCTACTGAAAATGTACAAAGCATGAACAAACAAACCAAAACTGACCCCACACAAAATTTATTTTTAAATAATTTCAACCCAACTAGCCATCGAATTGAAATCAATTTCAATACTAACATCAAAAGTAGAAATAATATATAAATAAGTAAAACAAATCAAAATCATTCAACTTTTTTTTTATATTATCATAAACTCTGATAAAGTTAATAGTTAAATGCGAAGGCCATCAGCACATATCTGTGCGCATAACCCGAACGGGTAGTAAGATGCGATGATAATAATAATCTCATCTCTGCTACACATATACTTTTTATACACCATATTTTTCTTTTTATTCTGGTTAGGGGAGAATGGTAAATGAATAATTCTACTGAAAGTAAATCAGTTATAATTGTGAGGATTTACCATCATATCAAATAAATATCACAAAGTAATATAAACAATCAATTGTGGAGGCAAAGTATTAATAAAAAGTAGCACTATATACATTGATATAAAAAATAAACAGTATTTTACATGATGATATA
>CABEEJ010002134.1:0-26906 GCA_901482245.1 Timema douglasi
TGAAAAGAAGAAATATTATTATATTTACTTTAAAATATGATCGCGAATATTAAAAAGACAGGAAAAATCCATATCATTACAACTTATGGAGAGTATATATATATATATATATATGATATAAAATATTATAATCTTAAACTAATCATCTGTTTTTTATTAGTACGTTCAACATAATGGCTATTAACGACTTGCTCTTGTGGGGAAATACGAAAGATTGTTAAAATATGCCCTCCAATTAAAATGAAGAGGGAATGGGAAATATACAAAATTATAAATCACATTTGGAAAATAAACCTGAGATCAAGATTACTTACCCAACTTTCTGGTAACGGTGATGTCGGGACTTAGATCCCATCTATGTTTGCTGAGTTTGTTTTTTTCCCCACAATATTTCACAATCCCTCCCTCCACGCGAATGTGTGTAAATCTTTCTAAATTTTACCTTCCTAATCCTTACCCCATGTGCGCAATTTCATGCTGATAGCGGGTAGAATAAAAGCAATGCAAAACAAACAAAAAATATATTAAATTTAGTAACAAAAACAAATAAATGGTACGGAACTACGCACGGACTTTCTCGCTCTATTGTTTAAAAATGGAGATATTTATTTAAAACTCGTAATATATGTGAAACGAAATTATATAAATTAGCAAAACCTAGCATAAATTGCACAATACTTAGGTAAAACATTTTTTAGGTCCCGGTTTTAAATTTTATAGTTTTATTTTTAAAGAATGTCCTCATTTGGATGTTTTGACCTATAAACATGATCAATTTTGGGTTCACAATTTCACAATTGCACATCTTCAGGTCATCGCATTGCTATTCAATTAATCATTTCTAAATTTTGACCAATACAAAATTTAAATGTTGACTATTGAGTCCAAAATGAAGGAGATAGATCATTGCTGTACAAACATTTCTCCTAAAAGGTTAAAGGAAAAATAACAAACTTTTTGAGAGACTTTTTTATATTTAATTACTCTATGGAATTGGAGAATTATTGCGTTAAAGCTTAAGTAGTATCTCTTTACAACTAAAGCTCACAAAACTGTATTAATATATTTACCAATATCTCAGAAACTGTTCATTTTATAAAAATATATTCCATATAATAGTTTTTTATTTTTAATAGTACTACAATTTTGCAATGATAAGTTATTTAGTATCTCAAATAGTTGCGGAGCTATGGAAATTTCCACTTCTGTAAGGTACCATAAAATAAATTTTCATAGGAAAATAGAAATAGCCCATTTATTTATAATCCTAATCAATGCCTAGATACGAATTTGAATCAAAATCGTTATAGCCGAAAATAGATTTTTTCTCTTTTCAATTTTTATTAATCTAATCTTCATTTTGGGGTTAAACAGGCACACAGACAGATGGCATTTAAAAAGCACTTTTTAGGGTTTGGGTGGTAATGAGACGTTGACATCCATCAAAATTTGGGGCTAGATTTTTTTACGGTCGCAATATGCTACCTTGGGTGTTTAAAAAGTTAAAAAATATATATATAACTGCGTATAGCTTTAAAGTTATTGGTATTATAAAAATATATTTTAAATAAAAGATTTGTATTATAAATAGGCCTACACATTTACAATGATAAGTAATTTCATATCTTAAAGAGTTACGAAGATATGATAAATATTAAGAATTTATGCATTAAACCGGAACCCTTAAAATCATTTTGCCGACATATTAAGAGTAGTCATTTTGTTTGGAAAATTTATAAATTTTCATGAATGAAATTTAATTAAAATCGTTAAGGCAAAATTTGATAAAATCGACTTTTTCTCTTTTCGCCCTTTAGTAAACTACCCTTATTTTAGGGTTATATATACAATTCCAAAAATGCCTCAGGTCAACCCTATGAAAACTCTAACTACCATGTTTTAGCCTGATCCGTAAAATAGTTTAGGCTCCTGTAGAAGGTACATACAGACAGATGGAAATTAAAAAAAAAACACCTTTTCGGATTCGGGGGGGGGGTCATGAAATGTCGAAACTCATTAAAATCTCGAGTTCGATTTTTTNACCTTTTCGGATTCGGGGGGGGGGTCATGAAATGTCGAAACTCATTAAAATCTCGAGTTCGATTTTTTTTTGACGATCACAATACTTTCTCTACCTGTAAAATAGCGATAAAGTAAAAATTAAGCTTAGCTACAGTCCTATTCGGAGAGGAAGGAATTTATCTTACCCACATCTCAGTGACCGGATAGTCTAAGGCGTCACTGTTGCAATATAATAGATTGCCGATGATGAGGAGATCGGGGATAGAATCTCAGCTGGGTGTCCTGAGGGTGATTTTTCCTAAATTTTTTACTCTCTATCTCAATGAAAATGTGGGCACATTTCTTCTAAGATTCAACCTTATTCATTACCAACACATTAGCTTTATTTGTACATATGTGCAAAACCCTAACGGGTAGTTAAACGTGGCTATAAAAAAAACCCGGCTAAATTTATCCGACAGGAATATTAAACAAAAAGAGTTATACGGCTGTGCTTTTGGTGCCGCACCATTGTTCCAAATCTCATTATGAACGAAAAGGGTTAATGGATCAGACCCAAGCGGCAAGCACTGACGTAGAGGGAGCACGGCTGGAAATGACGCTTCTCATTTCCTCACAATGAGTCAAATTGAGTAATTGCCTCATGCCCCCCCCCCCTGTTGTTGTTGTTGTTGTTTAGTTTAGTGTTTTATCCGTGCAGGAAGAGTGGGACGGCCATGACATTTCTATATATCAACAGTTTATGAGTGTAATTTGACGTAGAGAGATTGACCAAGATTAATTAATTGTCCAAAGACAAGTGATTACGTGGTCTAAGGCATCAGGTTCGAGATGAACTGTTATTTCCGGTGATTGAGAGGATGAGATTCGAATCCCGGCTGACTTTTGAGGGAGATGATTTTACATACATGACAAATTAACGTGATTTTACCATTATCTTTCCTTTGCAGATCCGTGTCCATTTCTTATAAGCTACTCTCCACATCCTAATTTCCTTGATTTAGATGTGATTACAGGCGTGTTTAAAAAAAATCATTTTAACGTGCTCTTAAACCTACTGATTACATCAGCACACGACTTAAAATATAGTTTGGCCCTAGAATAGACACAACAGCCAGTACCCCACCCATTAATTCGTACCTGTGAAAAGAGAAGCCCCCATATAAACAGCGATAAAATATTTTAAAATACTAGAAATGTAACTCTGGGCTCATAACCTCAGTATATATAAGCACTACCGACTTAAATAAGGTGTTATTAAGCTTTTATAAAAAAATATACCTTGCCGATTGAATATAGTATAACAATTGGAAACGATTTCTCTAAATTCACATTTTTTTGTTTAGCTGTGCACATATATATGCAGTAAAACGCAGTGCGTGTGTGGACACACACTTATGCACTCACGTACACACGTGCACACACAAACGTACAAACACACTCACACACACAATAGTGTACACACACGTACATGCACACGCACTATGAATCCTTCACGATATTGTCTCTAGAAGCGACCGGTTAATCAACATAGCTGACAAGCTGTTTCGTGATCTGACACTTCTCCCCTCGTATCAGCACAGTGGCAAGACGCGAGAGGCATGTCTGATGCAGGATATCGCTGACAAAACATCCCCCGCCCCCGACCACCACCACCACCCTCACCCTCCAAGGGTTCGTGACTCGCTCTAAAAAGTAGGTCTCTTCGAACAATAGAAGGAGGAAACCACAGGCTATTACACGGAGCGGTTGCTATGCGGCAGCACGTAGTTCGATAAAAGGCCGCTAGAAACTTTTCGAGCGCTAGTCGAGTGCTGTGACGTCACATAGCATCTATAAATTCTGCTTGAAGCGCTGAAGTCGTTTTAAGGACCACATTTGGTTCAGCTTGGAGCGTTGGTGATAGTTATAGGGATTATTAAATATTGGAATAGCTAATGGATACACGTCTGAATCTTGATGTTTGGAAAATTATCTTATTTCATTGCTATTGTTGGTGTGAGGTAAATGCTCAGGATTCCACTTAGTATCCAAAGGATACCCCATAATAAAAGGGAAATGTCATATTTTATTTATATTTTTTATGGGAATGTCAGTTCTGAATCGACAAAACCACTAAAACAGTCGTCAATTATTATTATATTTCTGTTGTGACTCTCTTATGTTTTTATTTATTTAAAACCACGTCTTACTACCCGTTAGGGTTATAAGTCAGATCATATAAAATTATTATTTATTCAAGGAAGGATTTGTATAATCATTTATTCCAATCTCCTAGCTGCGACATTTCATCTGAAAAATCGTTAAAATGAGCTAATTTCACCTTTTTAATGTTCAACTTTTACCACAAAAAGTATTGTAACTATGAAATATATCTCTACCTCATGGTTAAGATGAATATTAACGTTTTATGTGCCCCCGTACTTAAAAAAGTGTGTTTTACGATTCCGTTTGTACCATGGGCTACAGTAAAAACGGTTTGATCGATTTCATTCATATATACAGACCGACAGACCGACAGACCGACATACATACATACATACATACATACATACACGCATACATACACACATACATACATACATACATATACATACATATACATACATACACACATACATACACACATACACACATACATACACACATACATGCATACGTACATACATACATACATACACGCATACATACACACATACATACATACATACATACATATACATACATATACATACATACACACACATACACACACATACATACACACATACATACACACATACATACATACACGCATACATACATACACGCATACATACACACATACATACATATACATACATATACATACGTACACACACATACACACATACATACACACATACATGCATACGTACATACACACATATATGCATACATACATATATACATATATATATACATACATCCATACATACATATACATACATTCATACATATACATACATACAAACAAACATACATATATACATACACGCATACATACATACATACATACATATACATACATACATACAACACACACACATACATACACACATACATACATGCATACGTACATACACACATACATGCATACATACATACGTACATACACACATACATGCATACATACATGCATACATACATACATACATACATACATACATACATACATACATACATACATACATACATAAATGCATACATACATAAATACATGCATACATACGTGCCTACGTACATACATACCTAATCACACCGTTCCCTTGCGGAGTAAGCCAGAAAATGTGCATATAGCTCAAAGAACAACTCCCTACCTAATCCATCCTCACTAACTTTATACCCACTTCCCTATTCTTGCATACTCCCTTCGCTTCAAAAACATCCATACACCAAGTCATACATGATCTTTTAAACTCCTCTCAAAATGCACAAACCAACGGGAGACGCTTTCTTCAGATTGAACTATTGGAGTCTCTTTCAAACTGCATTCCTTCAGCGCCCATTTAAACTTTATAAATTGATAATACAGGGAGTTCTCCTGCAAAGGGTGTTTTAACTGTTGGATTTGGATATAACGCAATCAGTGGAATAGGCTACTACGCGATCCCCCCTGCGTGGTTCCTTGTTTCTCCGCTACTAATGCTGTAATCGCACCTGCCTCAGTCTGTTTATAGCTTGATGTCAACTATATTATTGTTTTACGGTTTATTATGCTTCTTGTAATCAATGTATTATTTCGGTATTTTAAGGCTTATGATTTAATTTTTTAGCAATATTTTATGTAAACAATATGCAAAAAAATATAATTATAACAAAAATTAACTTTAAAATATGTCAATTAAACGGAAATTAATTTTATTTTTAGGTTTTATTAATGCATACTACCCCCCGAACTATATTTTCCCATTTAACTAATATTTTATATAATGCGATTTTTCGACAAAGCAATGTTTTTCCGGAACGCATCCACCGCGCCTTAGGATAGCTTTTAGTTTATAATTAGTTATACGTCGAGGAAATATCATGGTTTAGTTTGTATAAAATTAAGGTTATACTTATGATTGATGTTTAAAAAAACGCGAATATTTTGGAAAATTGTTTTTTACAATTTTGTTCAAAATCGATATTTGAGAAGGAGTTTTTGTGTTAAATAACAATACATACTTATTTTTATGGACAATTTTTATTTAAGGGTAGTTACTGATGATCGGGTCTTAAAAATGTGAAATAAAAAAATTTATCTGATAGATTTGTTTGAAATTTTATGTATAAGGGTTTTGTTTAGCATTATTATCAAAATAACATTTAATAACAGAAATTAAAAGAAGTTTATGGTAGCCAACGGGCCCTTAATATCAATGTTCAATATTTGACTAAAACATACCATTTCAGTGGATTTTATACTGCTATTTGATTCTATGGGAATGTTCTTTTGACTTTTCATTTTGTATCGATAAGTGTTATCAACTAAATTGAATCAATTTCAGTAAAATTTTAACTCTACTAATAGAAAATTACACAATATTGTCATTGAAAATGTGACTTCATTGAAAAATTTAGCAACTGATGAAAATAATTTTTTGCTTAATTATTTTTAAGGTGATTTCTTCGAGCTTTAGTGCTATGCAAGGGAAAAGAGTATTATTATTATTATTATTCGTACCGCGTCTTACTACCCATTTGGGTTATACGCACTTACGCTAATGTGTAATGGTAGGGCGATTGTGAGATGAAATGGAGGACCTACAGTTTAACGTGGTATCCGAACCACGGTGGAGGCCTGGCAGTGAAAATAGTTCAATGCAAACCATTCTGAGAGCCCAGGTGATTCCTTGCTTTAGGGCCAGATTCATAGTAAGACTGAGTGTGCCTCTAGTGCACCTTAGTCTTGATCATTGCAAGAACTTAAGCTGGAGATGTAGTGAAAGAGAGAAAAGGTAAGTATTTTAGTGGTTCTTATATAAAAACTTTTTTTAGTCAAAATTTATTGATCATTTCTTCAGTACAAACATATAGTTTAATGTTCTTCGCATCGTGATATCAGCAGTTTTTGATAATATGTAAAGGGCAATTAAATTTTGTTTTTATTAATTTAAAAAGTTTATCAAATGCATCTATGCTCATGACATATCACTATGTGAAGAAAATTAAACACTACGTTTCTTTCTATTAAAGACATTTTTATTTATTTTGGCAAAAAAAAGTTTTGCTATAAAAATTACAAAAACACCGTACTTTTCTCGTGTTTCTTAAATCCCTATCTTAAAACCCTTATTCACAGAAGTAGGCTAAAGTTTCAGAAGAGTGAGAAGAGTATTTTAAATTTCCTGAATGTTCTTGAGCTGAGTTTGAAATTCCCAATACAGGAGGGTTTCAAAACTTTGTTCCAACACATTTGCTGTTGTCAGTACTGCAGTAGTTCTTTATCACACACCATTTTAATGAAGTGTTTGTAATTGTAATATTTAATAAAAATTTTCGCGACCTTATCGCGACGCTCAGGAACATCTTTGCAAATCTCATTTGGGTCGTGACCCTGGGTTTTGGTACTATTGATGTATATTCTGTCATTTGGGACACCTCAGATTGTCAAATAGTTCATAGGAAAAATCTTTCTCCAATCAATTATGTAGCAGAGGATGTGCGTGTTAGAGTTTTTTTAATAGTTCTATTACTCCTTCTTTTAATAAGAACCACTATTAGCAGTTCCTCATCTCTTGAGTCAATTTTAATTAGTAATGAACAAACAATGATACCCAATTTATTGTCAAAAAAGGGTTGGCGACCAGCGCCCTACCAGTGGTGGTACTTTTCATCCCCTCTTCATTTGAGTTAGCTCAGGACTTATGATTTATTTTAGATACCGTTTTTATTTCTAATTCACAGTCTTTCCGTATTCAATGTTAGGGGTGCTCTCCATCGGAGGAACTTAATTTTAATATTTAGTTTGGTTAAAAATTGAATATAAATGGATCCTACAAAAAAACATACACATCAGTACAATACTATACTGTTTTAAAAATAATCCGTTAAAATATAAGATACTACTGAGACAAAATAATTTCCTAAAAAAAACATAATCATCGGTATTTTCTTCCCAAACAAATATGTTCAATCAATTTTCCTTATTTTACTATGAATAATAAACTATGACTATATTATTTAAAATAGTCCGATTATGGAACAAACTTTCCTAGGGATTAATAATACAGCTACAATATCCTATTTCCATTGCTCCACTCTCCGGTCCTCCCTTCTTCTTGCCATTGAGATACCCTGTCCTTACTTTCTCACCTTGCTGGAGCGTTAGGGGTAGGAAGGAACGACTTTCCTAAGGTAATGTGCGGACGTGACTTCATCAGTCACGTGCTACGACAACATTTCTTGTGAATACATGGGATACCGCTGCTAAGATGCATCTTGTGTTTCTGTCGAGCTTAAGACGTTGAGTAGATTTTATTTAGACGTAGGGTGAGTTTATTAACAAATTCGTTTATCCAACATTGCCAATTTGTTTCGGGTGTATTTATAACATTATTTTTATGCTTAATCGACCAAGCGTAGTGAGGTTATGTTTTACTTGAACATTCGGGATTTAGTCTATCTGTCCGGATATTTGTTCCGCGATAACTTCCAAATGCACAGACCAAATTTTAATTAAATTTGACAGAAATACCTTGAAATACATCCCATAGTTACTCCTTGGATTTGAAGTTAATATCTACTTTCTCGCTATCTTACAAGTAGAGAAAGTATAGTGATTGTAAAAAAAAAATCGAACTCAAAATTTTGATGAATCTTGACGTTTCATGACCCACCGAATCCAAAAAAGTGGTTTTTGACTTTCCGTCTGTCTGTCTGTACCTCAAACTAGAGCCTAAACTATTTTACCGATTGGGCTAAAACTTGGTATCTAGGATTTTCTTAGGGTTGCCCCAAGGTATTTTTTAAATTGTATATCTAACCATAAAATTGAGGGTAGTTTACTGAAGGGGAAAAAAGAGAAAAAGTCGACTTTCTCAAAATCGGCTCTAACGATTTTGATTAAGTTTCATTTCTAAACATTTATGAATATTCAAAACAAAATGGATTATCTCAATATTTCAGCAAAATGACTTTAAGTTCTCCGGTCTGATGCGTAAATTATATATTTTTTATAATATCTCCTAAAATATTTGAGATAAGAAATTACTTATCGTTACAAATATGTAGGTCTCTTTATAATACAAATTGCGTATAACCCGAACGGGTAGTAAGACGCGGTGCTAATAATAATAATATAATACAAATATTTTACGAAGAGAATATTTTTATAAAATCAATAACTTTCAAGCTATACGTAAATATACATATTTTTTAAACTTTTCGGACACAAAAGGTAAAAGTATTGTGACTGCAGAAGAAAATATAACCTGAAATGTTGATGTATGTCGACGTCTCAAGACGCCCCAAACCCTAAAAAGTGGTCTTTGTAATGACGTATGTCTGTGTGTGTGTTTGAATTTAAAATTAAAGAGTAGTTAAAGAAAAGGCAAAAAGAGATAAAATCAATTTTCTCAAAATCGACTCTAACCATTTTGATTAAAATTCGTATCTAGGTGTCGATTAGGATTATAAATAAACTGGATATTTTCATTTCACCATGAAAATGAATTTTAGGGTACTTTACAAAAGCAGAATTTTTCGTATCTCCGCAACTGTTTGAGATACTAAATAACATATCATCGCAAAATTGTAGCACTATTAAAAATAAAAAACTTTTATATGACATATGTTTTTATAAATCCAACAGTTTCTGAGATATTGGCAAATATATTAATACAATTTTGTGAGCTTTAGTTGTAAAGAGATACTATTTAAGTTTTAACGCAATAATTCTCCAATGTCAAAGAGTAATTAAATATAAGTAAGTCTTTAAAAGTTTATGTTGTTTTTCCTTAAACCTCTTATGAGAATTGTTTTTACAACAAAGATCTATATCAGTTTTAGACTCAATAGTCAATATTTAAAATTTTTATAGGTCAAAATTTATAAATGAGGAATTTAATAGCAATGCGATGGCATGAAGATTTACAACACTTAATAAAATGTCAAGAATTTTAACCGGAATTTGAAATGTTAATACGAAGTGTTGATCCTTGGGGACCAAATATTGATCTTCTTATCGGTCCAAACATACAAATGAGGACATTAATTCTTTAAAAACAAAATTATAAAATTTAAAACCAGGACTAAAAAAAAGTTGTTCATAAATATAGTGCAATTTATGCTTGGTTTTGCTAGTGTATATTATTTCGTTTCACATATATTATGAGCTTTGAGTAAATATCTCCATTATCAAACAATAGAGCGAAAAAATCCGTGTTAGAAAACCTGTCAAGCATTCGTGTACAACAAGTTGCATAGGGGCTTGGGGCACGACACTGCCCATGTAATAATAGCAAGCACTTTCTGTGGCGTATGCCCGTTAATGATGACCCTCAGAACGTATTTGAATTTCTAGATGGACTGGTATATTTTTACTAATAATTATGGTATGTTCTGCTGGCGTGCTCCAAGATGTCAAGTTGTGTGATGCCACGTGCCTAACTCCTATGCAACTTGTTGTGCACGCATGCTTGAATAGCTGTGCTCTCCTAGCGCTGTACGACGAAACTTTGAACACAATTCAATGGCATTAGAATAATTTTCAGGATGCAAGTGTGTAGGGATTTTGTTTTACCTTTGGTTCAAACAAATTATATGCGCAGTTTGGACTATGGGTTTCCGAACCACTTGTATACACCCTGTAAGAAAGAAATATTATCTTACATCATTAAATTAAGGCATAGCTTATGTCATAGTGCAATCCATCACGGTAAGATTTCTAGCTTTCAGGGTAGAGAGAGTGGACATGGTTTTTCACTCTATTTATTACATTTAAATATGTTGGCTGATCAAAAGACTATTTTGTTAAATAACACTTATTAAGTGTTTTGAATTTAAAATTATAAGCGATCACTTGAGAAACTAGTTTTTTTAAATTTTTGACACATAGGCCTACAGTACTGAAATACTGACGTTTTAAACCGCATGAATTAACAACGGTTATTATAGATGAATATAATGTATTCATGAAAGAGTTGATCACCAAGGAAAAATATCAACTTCAAATCCAAGGAGTAATATTGGAGGTGTCTAAAAATTGAAATCCAAGCAGTAATGGGAGCTATTTCTAATTGAATTCCAAAGATAAATCTTAAAACTATAGTATTAATATGAACATGGGAGGAGTGAGGACTATTGTTCACATAACTACTAGTAAGACTGTAGTAACGATAATAACATGGAGGGAGTGAGGTCTACTGTTCACAGAAATACTCGTAAAACTGTAGTAACGATAATAACATGGAGGGAGTGAGGTCTACTGTTCACAGAACTACTATTAAGACTGTAGTAACGATAAGAACATGGAGGGAGTAAGGTCTACTATTCACATAACTACTATTAAGACTGTAGTAACGATAATAACATGGAGGGAGCGAGGTCTACTATTCACAGAACTACTATTAAGACTGTAGTAACGATAAGAACATGTAGGGAGAGAGGTATACTATTCACAGAACTACTATTAAGACTGTAGTAACGATAAGAACATGGAGAGAGCGAGTTATTCTGTTCACAGAACTACTAGTAAGACTGTAGTAACGATAATAACATGGAGTGAGATCTACTATTCACAGAACTACTATTAAGACTATAGTAACGATGATAACATGGAGGGAGTGAGGTCTACTGTTCACAGAACTACTAGTAAAACTAGTATTTTCCCCCTAATTTTTTAAATTCTTCCCGAAACTCCTACAGCACACCTTGACCCATTACCACGAAAAAATGTTTCATAGCACAGTGGTTCATAAACGCTAGGATGGAGAAGGAATATCTCGTTCTGAAGAAAAACAACACTACCAGTGCTGTTGGGTTGGTTCAAACCTTCAACTCTTGAAGTTTTGAAATATTAAACTCTCACCTAGCTCTGCAGCTATGTATATAATTTATTTTCCTCCTAATAAAGATCTTCAGAAGTTAGTAATTCGACCAAGATGGAAAAGGCTGTCGCTAAAATGTTTCATCTCATTTAAAAGTTTGAAGGACATTGACTTTTTATACTTCAAAACGTCGAAGACCAAGTACTTGAGACGCAAGTGGGCGCGAAGTCGATCACTTAGTCCTACTGGATCGACCGCTTCCTCCTGGCATCGGAATGATGGAGTGTTTCAAACTCCTCACGAGTACCAACTTCCAACTCAACTTGGTCATAACAACGCCAGAGATTGACATGATTTTCGTTTCAGCTAAGAAAAAACTTTTTTTCCTTATGATATAAAAGCCATTAAAACTAATCTCCAAAAGTTATGAAAGTGATGTATTGGATTGAATAGCTTACTTTTTATTTTAATAATGAGTTCTACTTCGTTATAAATTAGGAAAACAAATATAGGGAAACTTTCATTTTATTTTTAACTATTCAAAATCACATAAATAGCTAACCAACAAATTATTCTGACCTAGTTTATGGCCGTCAGAATGTAAGTTCGTCATCCAATCCCTAACCTGACGAACACCCGAACTTTCCTTCAAATCTATTTTCAAATTTACCTCTCATCGACGTCTTGGCCAAATAAAATTGTTCTGTGTATTCAGGGATCCCAAATAAAATGTTGTGCACATGCTTTCTATCGCCCATGACCATCCAACCTCAACCTACTCTCCAAAATGATTCTTAATTTGTTCTATAGGTGACCTGGTGGTCTAGGGGTAAGGTGTCGGACTTCTGTGCTGGGGTGTGGGGTTCAATCCTCGATCTTGGTACAGATTTATCTGATTACCAAACCCTTCCTTCACCTCTGACAAGACATCTTGTGAATGTGAGGAATGCCAGGCCTCCACCGTGGTTCGGATTCCACGTTAAACTGTAGGTCCTCCATTTCATCTCACAATCACCCTACCATTACACACTAGCGTAAGTGCGTATAACCCGAACGGGTAGTAAGACGTGGTGCTAATAATAATAACATATGTCTATTTAGAAAACTAAACAAAGAAAAGGTGATTTTAAAAAGCAAGCTAATGTTTTCAAGGCAAAAATAGTGGAGTGACTGTGTAAACTCGTCGTAGGAAGAGGGGAAGTGTTATCAGTAGATAAACAAGAGGTATCGCAGGGATAAATGTTCATTTTCTTCCCTTTATTTCTATTTCGCAAGTTGGTGTCTAAGTGTGTTAGTGCATAAAATGTTTAAGTGCGTTAAGTCAAGATTAAACCAGCTTCGCAAAATAGCTTAGAGATCTCTTAGTAGGAAACATCGTTAGTAAATGGTTTTTTCCACTCTCACTCCACGAAAATCTAGGTACATTTCCTCTTAACTACACCTTTTTCAAGTCTGGACAGGATCAATACTCCTCAAACACTCACGGTGCCCCGATCACAGGAAAGCTACCCTAGTTTTCCATATATATATATATATCTGTGATATTTGCTTAAATAGAAGTCCGCCATTACTATGTAAACGATTAGCTACCATGGGGACTATTAGCAAAACTAGAGCCTATAATTACAACTTGCAAGCAGTTTGATACTCGCGACCAATCTAATTTTCAGTGAGGAGGTACAAACGTTGTAAAACTCAATTTACCGTGATGAATATGTCACCATTATTTAGTCAATTTACTGTATGACCGTTATCTATTATTACGATAATTTGTGTTACTTTACTGAACGATAAAGGGAAATGAAATGGAATATTATCTCGTTATATTTAATATTACAAATTGGTCTGTTACTAATAATAATCCGAAAATTCAGTGCTGCATTTACAAAAATCCACCACCTTTCCTTATCTTGAGCTCGTTCTATCCACTCATCCTCATTACACCATATATTGAGCTACTTCTACCCAATTCATCTCATTACACCCTATCACTCTCTTGATCTAGTTCTATACAGTCCACCTCATTACACCCTATCCATAGCTTGACCTAGTTCTATCCAGTTCACCTTATTACATCATATCCCTATCTTTAGCTCGTTCTATCCAGTCCATCTCATTACACCCTGTATATTTCAGGTTCATGCTAATGTTATATTTTAGCCTGCGTCTAGGTCATCCCCAAGGTCTCTGTTATTAATAGTTTGAGTAAATAAACTTTTAAATAAATTGCCAGACTATAAGGATGTGAATATCCGCAGTAAAATCAATAAAAATAAAATATTTACGTTATCAAATGGCACTACATTACAAATGGAGTGACCTTTCACACGAGAGATATTTGATCGCGCGATGTTTATGTCGCGCGATCAATTCTGACGTTTGCTCTCAGACGTAAGGGAAAACACAGCTTGTTTCCCATGTTAAAATGTGCTTTTTGACTCAGTGTAGGATATAAGCGGCATTTTAAACGAAGGGTTGTGAAATTTTTACCACGTGATTATTTATCTTCTTGTGTGAACGCTCCCGTTTGAACCAATGTATCTCAGTGGATAAAATTCGCGCAACAAAAAAGGTTGTGTGATAAAATACCGTGTGAAAGGGCACTTAGAGGTGCAACAGTTACAGCCCTGAGTAGGTCTCTCCTCGGGCCTTTTATAACTTAAAGATGGCGCCACTTGTGTATCCAAACGCTCCCACGCTTATTATTATTATTATTATTATTATTATTAGCACCGCGTCTTACTACCCGTTCGGGTTATACGCACGTACGCTAATGTGTAATGGTATCCGAACCATGGTGGAGGCCTGGCATTCCTCACATTCACAAGATGTCTTGTCAGAGGGGAAGGAAGGGTTTGGTAATCAGATAAATGTTTGCCGGGACCGAGGATCGAACCCCGTCCGCCTCCCACGCTTAGATCAATCTTCTTTAAAAGTATTCTTTATTATTACAGCTTTGCTCAGAAAAACACAAACCCTTTTGAACATTCTCTTAACATGTACTTTAATTTAAAAACTCTTAACCCCCGGGATCCCACGTGGTGGAACTAAAATGGCCCAGTCAGACGTCTTGGACCACCCTACTAATTATCCCGTTAGGAGATCCTTTTATTTCCATTGAAATGTGTATATCTATTAATATATAATATCAGATTACAGTATTATAAATATTAGGTATATTATTATTATTATTAGCACCGCGTCTTACTACCCGTTCGGGTTATACGCACTTACGCTAATGTGTAATGGTAGGATGATTGTGAGACGAAATAGAGGACCTACAGTTTAACGTGGAATCCGAACCATGGTGGAGGCCTGGCATTCCTCACATTCACAAGATGTATTGTCAGAGGTGAAGGAAGGGTTTGGAAATCAGATAAGTTTGTGCCGGGACCGAGGATTGAACCCCGGACACCCAGCGCAGAAGTCCGACACCTTACCCCTAGACCACCAGGCCACCAATATTAGGTATAGTCCGACACCTTAGTTCAGTTGGTAGCTTGTCTGCTTACTGAGATTCGAGTCCCGGGTTAGATTGCCGGCACGGCCAAAAGATTTATCATTGGTGAAATGTGGGTTTCCCCTTTCACAGTGATGAATTAAAGATCAGGGACTGGATGTTGTGTCTGATCTGGATTTAAGTTAGTTTATAGGTCGTGTGGGGATATACTAAATCGGTTTAGAAAGTGCACGTTAAATGCTTTAAATAAATAAATTATATATATATATATATATATATATATATATATATATATGCTTACCATCTAATAATTTAACTTATTAAATGACATATCCTTTACATCTAAAAGTATTAATTATTGTTTATATAGATTATTATTTTATATTAACAGAAAAATTGATAATTTATTACTAAGCTAAAAATAACTGTCACAAGGGATGCGCACAAGAGGTATAAATTATTTTAAACTAGTAAAGGAAACGATTTGCCGTTATTTAAAACAAGAGTAAAATGAAATATGTTTGTTATAAAAATCAATATTGAATGTATCTTATAGAAATAAACATCCTTTAAAAAAAATTAGCTGGATTGTTTCGAAATAAATGTTAAAATTTTTTAATTTAAGCAAAAACTTTTTAAAGGATTTTGTTTTGTTTATTGCAATTAACTATTAACAAGTATCAAAACAACAAAAGTGTAAATCCACGTCGTATAGTTCGTGTTATCTAATTCACTGGTTATTTTATGATATTATTTCAAGACCAGTTTTATATTCGATTGAGTACCGTATTCAAATACCGCCATGTGTCTGAAAAAATGGGAAAATAACTTTGAAAATCACATGTATAAGACAACCTCCAAATGCCCGGCCAGAATCCAAACTTGGCATAAGTGACTTTTTCAATGCAAGTCTAACGCCTTATTCCCGTTGGTAAAAATTTCGAATACTTATCATATTTTGCTTTTTAAACTTGAATATTAAACAATAAACTTTATTTAAAAGGACCAAATAAACTTAATCGAAACTACTTTTAACAAAGACCAAATATTAAAATAGTATTTAGCAGTGAATTAATAATATATCGTGGAACTTTTCATACAAATATGAAACTATGCAAAATATTCGAGTTGGTGTCAAAACTAGAAAAAACAGTTTCAATAGACACCACGAGAAAAACTTCACGGAACTTCACACAAAAGAGAAAATGCAACCAAATAAAACAACAATCATCGACATTGTTTAGTTTTTTTTAAATTATTATCATCACGCCTTGGAGGCCTGCTACCTTTTCAGGTTATACATATATGATGATTACTCTAATGGGCTAATGGGATGAGGAAGGAGGAATTTTAGAGGTAATACACTCGCATTTGCGTGGAAGCAGAGTGGGAATCTATTTAGGAAATAACCACCCTCAATGGACCCAATTAGGATTCAAACCCCAATTTCCCAGTCTTCATCAGATTATTTAGTTATGTTTGAGTTTCGGTAAGGTGTAACCTGCCAATACAATATATTTATTTTTTGGTGCTCTGGACTAAACTGATCGTCCCAGTCCCTCACATATCCACACAATTGTAATAATGGTGATAAAATATGAATTTAAAGGACACTTTCATTAATTGTTAAAAAGCTATAGTGAAAACACTTATGAAAAATAAGGTACCTCAATATCACAGGCTGATATTCAAATTCCCCTCAAAGGTAAACCAGACAAGACACTACTGACGCCTTTGTCTATACAACCCACAGGTGATGGTAATAGACAACCTAGCTAGCACGATCGAAACATAATATGGTTAAATAATGCGTCTTTCTTCCTATAATAAGTTTAAAAACTTCGCAAAAGTTTTTTTTTTTCATTCTCGGGTACCTTTTTTCGAACCTCTAATGGCCCATTATTATGTTGCGTGCTCTTCTAGACCATGGGTGCTTAGATCCTGGGAGCAATGCCAACTTCTGACATCTTGCGGCAGATGTTTACTCCGCCAACTTACCCTTCGAACCCGCCATTTTCTTCTACTCCTTTTATTTCCCTCTTGCTGCTTGCCCTGTTGAATATCTTCCCTTGAAAAGTTGTTTTTTTATGAAGGTAACTTGTTTTATATCCGCTCTAATTTATTTGCCTTCTCGTATATACCCCATCTTTTCTTCTATACCAGATCATGGATAAAGAATCGTGGGAGTAGGCTCTTACACAGGCAGCGATGATGGATGTTGACTCGAGTATAGTTCCGTATTTATGACCATTTTATTAAAAATATACCTCAATGGCCAAAATAAATACAATTTTTCCTCAGCAGATATGTTTAGTTTGAATTTTGTACAAATAGTAATATCAACAGTTCTTGATTATTTGTTATGGGAATTGCAGAATTTGATAAGAACGTTTTCTTTTTCGTTAAAAGGTTTCTTCTCGAATTCTATTATGATTTTTTTAGCACTACGTCTTAATACGTGTTCGGCTTATACACATTTGTATTGATTACACTAATATTTTAGCGAAAAGGGTTACATTTAGAATAAGTGTACCCACATTTGTGGGGAGGAAGAACGTAAAACCATTTAGGAAAGCCACCCACAGTTTAGCTGATCAGGATTTTAACCCAGATATACCCGTCATAAGCAGTCTAGTCTATTGCGAAGGTGACGCCTTAGACCGCGTGTCCACTGAAGTGGGTCATTACGATCATGACAAATATTCAAGAAGTGTTGATATTACTATATGTGGATAATTAAACTAAAAGTTTCTGCTGAAGCAATATTTTACTTATTTTAACCAAAGATGAGTTGTTATAGAAACTGAAAAAATATTGAGGAGCTTAATTCTCGACCCCACTACACCTTAAATTATAGTAAACTATTTCACTTGCTGATTGCTGGTGAGTTCTATCGCTTGCGAGTTGTGAGTTATTTGAATTTTTCAATCACACACACCTACTTTAATAGCCTTTAAATTTATTGATCAAGTTCGATTTTTTATACGTATATAATATTTCACCTTACTAGATAGTTTTCGAAACTATTTATAAAGTTTATCACTTTTATTATTTCACAAGACATCTTTAATGAATTGAAACAAACATTAAAGCGATTTTACTTGCTTGCTTAGTTACACACAGTGAATTTACTTAATTAGGCTTACATAAACCCAGATTTTTTTTTGGGAAAATAGTAGTGAAATTCAAACATATTTATTTGTGGATAAAATTGATAATATTTTACGATATATTTTGTGTTATTCTATAGCTATTGATAATATCTATTAAAAGGGACAGTTGCAGATTACATTACTTGAATTATGAATACATGAAATTAGACCGGGTAGCTTTTATATAGATAAGATTTGGTTCCTCCTGTGAAAATTGGACTATACTTATCTGCTTTGTATTCTTGTCAATAGACAAAAGTATAAACGTAGCTTTTTGAACGGCCTAAAAAGGCTTCTCGAAGGGAGGATAGACTACTATTTGTAACTATGCGCACACAATATATAGTCCAATACCTTTAACGTTTTTAGACTTAATATAAAGTTTATAATATTGTTTATATTAAATAGTTCCACTTCTCAGCTTTTACAAAGGGCATTATCTCAAAAGCAAGATTTAAAGATTTGTTTATTGTGTGTTTTTTAGAATAATAAAATCAACACATCACCCTACTTTATTTCAGTCCAAACCTTATACCTTGTTTATATTCTACTCAAACTTTTACAACCTCACGTAATATTTTACAATATAAAACCAAAGGCAAACAATACCAGTTCAAATCTTTAACAAGAATGAAAGACATTTTCTAGAGAGTATTTGCCATTTATGTATGGCAGACAAAAGATTTTATTTGTTCTATTTATTCTTCCTTTCTCTCTACTTTTTTTTTCAATGAAATTAAAAGGGCAGCAAAGAATAAACTTTAGTTTTTTTAGTTTTTTTTTACACAGAAACATTTTGTAGATGTTAAACCCGCTTGGAATTTCAATATCTTTCTTGAAACTGACCCAATGCAAAGCCGGAAACTCTTGTGTAGCTTTATCAACTTAGTGAAACTATGCAACATAGTCATCATCTAGTCTTACTGTTTATAGTGGTTTGAAAAAACAAAGTAATAGAATTCTGATATTATTATTATTAGCACCACGTCTTACTACCCGTTCGGGTTATACGCACTTACGCTAATGTGTAATGGTAGGGTGATTGTGAGATGAAATGAAGGAACTACAGTTTAACGTGGGATCCGAACCACGGTGGAGGCCTGGCATTCCCCACATTCACAAGATGTCTTGTCAGAGGTGAAGGAAGGGTTTGGTACTCAGATAAATCTGTGGCTGGACCGAGGATTGAACCCCGGACCCCCAGCACAGAAGTCTGACACCTTACCCCTAGACCACCAGGTCACCAATTCTGATACGAACTCTCACATTGTAAGAGAACAAATCATCTAACCAAGTGGTTCTAAAACTGTGGTATGCCTACCCCCAGGGCAACGTGCATGACTTTCAGGGAATAAAAGAGTAGCTTTCAAGGGAAAATGTTCAAAGTGACAATATAAAACGTGACGGAAAACCAAACGTGGCGGGGAATTTTCGAGGTGGCTTAAGGATATTTTCTCATTTTATTACCTAGCAGTTGATCTGTCATTTGGGGAAATTTTATTGTGGGGGTACAAAATACTTTGTCATGACCAAGAGGCACAATATAAAACAAGTTTGAACCAAGGGGGCTTATAAGTTTGAAAAAACAAAAAACAAGTGATAATGGTGATCAAAAATGTTTCTCACATAAGTTATCTAGAAATTTAAAATTTGTGAAACTAATAACTTAAAAAGATTTTTAGCAATAGCATAAAAAATAAATAAAGTTGAAATGGGATTAAATCTTTTTGAAAAGTGGACCTAAAATAGGTTGCATACACATTTTATCATACTCATAATTATATCGTATATTCCCTTAAGGATATAATGATATATTCTTATCTAGATTTTGTCGCCCATATTGTTTGTGAAAAAAAAAAAACTTTCAGACGCCCAAATTTAAACTTTCAGAATTTAATATAAATGAATCTTCAATCTCACTAACTTGTGCACAACATTACCGTAAGAATGAAGATTGCCCAAAAATAGAGGAAATTGGTCAGTTTGCCCCAGACCCCGTCACAGTTCAGGCTCAGGCATTATAAGTATCTCTCTTAGGCACCAAGTGTGGCGATGGCCAAAATTTCCGCTATTAGATGGTAATGTATTCATTTTATTAAATTGATTTTACAACTAAGGTTCTGGCAGCTATCATCTCAAAAATCAACAACAGTTAAAATAAATACAACTTTTATATTTAATTTTTATATATCCAAAAATCTAAAATATATAAGTGAATTAAAGTTTTCATTCCATTTCTTTGAGGTATTTAGCCCACACTTTCTAAACCGAGTGACTATATCAGCGCACGACTTATAAATTAACTTAAATCTATAACAAACACCAAATCCATTCTCCTTCCGTTAATTCATCACTGTGAAAGAGTAAACCCACATTTCCCCAATGACAATTTTTTTTGGCCATAGCAGGAATCAAACCTGGTATCCTTATCTCAGTAGATAGACACGCAACCGACTGAACTAAAATATCAGAAATAAATTTAAAAAAAATCGCTGTAAGATACTTAATATAAAAAGCGTCTCAATAATTCCACTACAATCTTACCATGCATCATTCCACTATGGCATAGGTTATAAGATAGGGTCATAGTATAGTCCGTCAAGGTAAGACTACTACTACCTTTCGAGGTACAGTAGCCCCATGGCTTCTTTGGTGCTGACTGACAGATCACAGCCGAGAGCTAAAAGCTTTGAAAAGCTGCCAGACCAAATTATGTATCCCTACGCCGAACCATATGGTCTGCAAAAACATGTGTTTAGCAGCTGTCACTTCTGACGGTCAAAATTTAGGTAGTATACGTAAATGTTGACTGTCAGAAGTCAGCTGTGAGCTGTCAGTCAGCACCAAAGAAGTCACGGAGCTACTGTAGATGGAGGGTACATCCACGCACTGCTCTGGCCTAACAAACTTTTATTGATATGAACTTAGAAACACATATTTAACCTCTATAAAACATGGTGGAACAAAATGTTGGATCAAAAACATTCCTGATGCACCCTTGTCGGTATTTAAACCCCGATATAGCGAGATAGATTAAAGCACTCTAATACTGAGCCACCTCCACTTGTTAGTGACACCCCTGGACTCTCGTAATCCCCCCTCCTCCCTCCAGAATAGTGGAGGCTAAACCGAAGGAGACCTAGATAGGATTACCGGGGGATATTTTAGGGGAAAGGGTGCCATATATTTGTTCAGGAATCCGGTGACACTATTCTTTCATTTAAGGGGTACTGAAATAGGGGTGGGTAGGGTGGTAGATTGCTCACCCCAGTGAGCCAAATCAACTAGTTGCAAACTGGAAACCAGTAACTCACGATACAAATAATACTCAATTGTGGTTTTATGGGCCGTATGTTGTATAGTATATGTTATATCATGTAAGGTTACCTCATATACCAAGTAATTTGCTTTATCGATTTTTTTATTTACTTGAAGATTAGTCTGTCCAATGATTGATGGTTGGGGAGTAATAGGCCCCTTATAGTCTATGTAGTTTATATGTGGTATCTTAATCTTAAGGGCTACGGCTAATGTAGCTCATTCTACGGTGAGCTATGGTTATTATTCTGTTTGTGTTAAGAAAAAAAGAAGAGAAAGATATGGTATATGGTGGAACATCAGACTCAAGTATCGAAACGAGACAAAATATTGCTGTGTTCAAATCTAGAGTATTTTATGAAGTCGAATTGGAAAGTAAGGAATTAACGTGTTTTAATAATGAAAGAAATAATTTCAACTAGTTTTTACACCAATAGTTGAGCAAGGGGCCAACAAAAGCTAAGGGTATGGTATACTTTTTTTTGCTTAGAAATATTATAAATAATTTGTTTAGCAGCTATTTTAATATATATATAGTTTGTACTAACTATAATATGTTCTAGGTTTACAATACAACATTAAATAATTTTGATCCAATTTCTTAGTAAGCTATTTTCAAGTTATTTTGATAAATATGTCCTAAGAGGTGTGGGCGAGAAGAGAACCATTTTGGATGTGATTCTTCGGCGCTAAGCCAACTGGATCGGACACATCCTTAGGAGGAGCTGTATCCTGCATGACGTCAAGAAAGTTTGAGGGAAAGAGGAGCTAAGGAAGAAGGAGGATTCAAATATTATATTTCTTGAATAACATACGAAAGTTCTGTGAGCTGTAGGAGGAGGCAGACAGGGTGATTTGGAGGTTTAAGTTCCCTGACAAAAGGAAAGGACCTGTCATAAGACAGAACAAATAATAATAATTTAATGTAGCTTTTTTTCACCTTGTATACAAAATCTTTGGTTCATTTGAAATATGAACAAGCTAGCTTAAAAATAGCTTTCGGCTGTTAGTTCTATGGCAGCACAAATCGTTAGTAACGTGGTTCAAGGCGTCAATTTCATCTTGTCTGTTCTGCCGGTAACGGAGAGGTAGGAGCTTGAATCCCGGCCAGGGGTACTAAGGTTTCTTTTACATAAAACCTGAAAATATGTGTAAATTGACTTTGCCTATTCTCCCCTTCTACCTATCAAATAATTCAACACTCTCCATCCACGCAAATGGAGGCACATATTCTAAGAATTATTTCTTCATATCTGCCCTATTGTTTTAATTCAATGAGAATATACAGAACGATGACGAAGAGCATAAACAAAGGTGAATTCTGTAGAACAGCAAGTTTTTTATTTGTGCGTGGAATACAAAGATTTTAATAGACCTACTTTTAGAAGAGGAGGGATTAGAAGAATTGTATTAACATCGTGTACCTAGGGCGTAATTTTAAATTGTCATATATTGTGAGAATGACGTCTTAAGCCGCGTGAACATTGGTTATTCTAAATGAATATAATATACTATTAAGTTTAGTATTCATTTATTTGTTGTATAACTTTATCAACAAGGAAAAATATCAACTTCAAATCAAAGGATAAATTATAGGAGATATTTCATCTTGAAATTCCAAAATAAACTTGTTGACTGTAGTAACGGTAATAACATGGGCAGAGTGAGGTCTACTGATTAAAGAACTACTAGTATTTAAAGTTTTATAATAAACAAATACTGAAAGGATGAAATTAGTTTGTTTTCAATTATGTTTACAATAAATAGCGCAGTTCTGAGATCAAAGTAAATATTTAGATAAACACATCCCTGGTATAGTTTGACTCTCCTGCGGAAGTGACCTTTGGTGCACTTTTATATATAAATATATATCTTTTACAGTCAACATTTGATAACATTTTCTATATTATTTGTGTATCTCATAGTTATTGATAATATTTATCAATAGTTCACATGACTTGACGCATGAACACTTTAAAGTATAGTAGCTTTTTATAGCTTTCATAAAAGTCCACTCGTAGGGAAATTGAGATATAATGGCCTTCCTAAAACAAATAGAATAGTTTTTTTTACTAAGCTATCAACATAATATTGAAAGATAAATGAGGATTGTTCTAGAGATTTTGAATGTATAGAATTACCCCCCCCCCCCTTTCCTTATGTAGTTCTTAGAGCAAAACTTTTTTGGCCAAAATAAAAAAAAATGGCTCCAATGGAAACATGAAGTGCAATTTTCTTCACATGGTAACATCAACAGTTGATGAATATCCGTTATGAGCATAGCGGCATTAGATGAAGAACTTTTTAAATTAAGAGAAAAAGTTGTCATTAATTTCGAGGACACCCTTTACAAATATTCAACAACTGTTGATATCAGCATGTGAAGAAAATTAAACTTTATGTCTAAAATGTAGAAATAATTTGTTTATTTTGGCAAAAAGGTTTTGCTATAAAAACTGCAAAGAAAACAAAACAAAACAACCCCAACACTGTTCTGGTCTCGTGTTACTTACATTACCACCTTAAAAGTAAAATCAATCTAATCCCCGGCTACACATATCGCCGCTAAATTTCCCTCTACAATACAACAACAAAATGTTAGCCATGGCATTCTATTATTTCAAATTCCGGTGATATTAAAACATACCACCATTTCTGTCCACTGCGACAAGCCACTCTCGGAAGGTCAGAAGAGTGGATATGGAGGGTAAGGGTGGCAGTGGGAGGGTAGGGCTGAGAGAGCTGAGAAAATGCACCCCGTTAACGCTTATTTCATTTTTCGTGGGACGCGCTGGTCCACCACCACCGTCGGAAGAAATACGAGACTGCGACGAAAAATTATTAAACGTGTAGCACAAGTTTTGTAATTTAATTAATGTAGGACACAGTCGCCTTCCCTTTTTTGAGGGTGGCTGTGAAGTATGGTGGCCCCCTCTACATTTCCCTCAACCCCCAACAAAACAGGTTTTTTTTTAAAAATATGAAAACTTTAAAATATCATCGCTTTGTTTTGAGACATGGTTGAAAACTCTGCAAACGCTTATACAAAAGTTTAAAGACGTTGTCTACTGGTTTGTTTCTAAACTATTTTGCAAAAGGGTTGCATCTTAGCTTCGCACACTTAAGATGAGGGTGTAAGGAACGTGAAAAAAGGTAAGTGTTTTTAATTTTTTTTATGGCAAAATGTTTTTTTAGTCAAAATAAATTAAATATTGCTCAAGTACAAACATAGTGTGTCATTTTATTCACATGATGATATCAAAAATTCTTGAATATATGTCATTAGCACAGCGGTATTAGATGAAAAACTTTTTAAATTAAGAGAAGAAGTCCTAGTAAAATTAAGCAGTATGCAAAACACATTTTTTTTCTTTTAGTACCGCGTACTACTCTCCGTTCAAGCTATAAGCTTATTTACTAATTATGCTAATGTGTTAGTGATATTGAAGGCTTAATTCATAGGGATTGTACGTAAATTAGCGTATTGGGAGAGAGAATTTGATGAGTTGAATTTTTGTTTTGTTTAGTAAAAAAGGTGAGAAACACCAATTTTAAAATAGCTCAAAATACTCTTATTTAAACATGATATTCTTGGTACTTAATATTCAACCTTATCTTTGTAAAATTCTCCCATGTATTCATAAACTGTCATCTGGTGCTCAACTGAAAAGTTTGAATAAAATTACAAAAGCCAATATTTCGAATGATGCTAGTTTTATAACTTAAAACTATATTTTTTATTTAAAGTAGTGAGTTTAAAATATGATGCCTTATTTGTACCCGACCAACTTTAAATCTTTTCCAATTACGCTATTTACGTCGATAATATTCCCTACGAGTATATTTAAAATGATTGATCTGAGTTTAATTATCATATTAGATTTATTAATTTTAGAATGTTTTGAGAATAATGAGCTACCATCCCTATATTCATGAAATATGATTTTATGACAGTTTTTCTTAGCACCGCTTTTTACTACCCGTTCGGGCTACACGCATTTGTAATAATTACGATAATGTGTTAGGGACGAAGAAGGTTGAATTCAGAGGAAGTGTATCCGCATTTTCGTGGCGTGAGAGAAAAAGATTGGAAAGCCATTTAGGCAAAACCAAATTCAATAGACCTGACCGGGATCGAACCCGATCTTCCTGCCACAGCAGTCTGCGATAGTGACGCCATAGATCACGTGTCAATCCATGTGGGTTTAATAACAATTGTTTTCCAAATTAAATTGTGTATTGAGAGAGAAAAAATATAGCTCCTTTTAAAGTTTATTAGATCCCCTATTAACCTAAATTATCTTCATTAACATAAATTTATAATTACTCAGACGAGAATTCTGAAAGGAAACCCAAAGCAATGTTAGGTCTCTCCTGATTGGACTTCGTCACACAAACCAGTTTCCTCTCTTGTTTGGACGTAGCTTTGAGCTCATGGGAATAGAAAACCTTTTATTAAATTACTTTTCCCCTTCCTTCAATCTGTCTCCACTCTTCCTGTGTAACGCACTAACGACCACATCTTGTCAGTCTTTGAAACGGCTTTATATAAAAAAAAGTAATTGCAACATCCTTTTAAAGTCTGTGTAAATGATTTTTTTTAAAATTTTTTCAATGTGCGTGTTTCCTTCCACCCCTCACCCCCCAAAAAAATTGGTCATTTTTGTTTCATTTTAATTTATTTTAATTTTTTATTATGCTTTTTTTTACCACTGGGTTGCAGCAGACGTTTTTTTTAACTCACATTTTGTTTTAGTCAAAAATTATTAGAAATTGATTTTTTTTAAATCTGAAAACGAACATTAGTCCTATATTAGATTGTTTAATATACTATTTTTTTAACACTGCATCTTATTACTTAATCAGATTATACACATATATACTAATTACTCTAATGAGCAAATGGTGAGGAATGTTGAATTTGATGGAAGTGTATTCGCATTTACTTGAGGGGGGGGGGGG